>JAODTR010041952.1:0-19627 GCA_025399935.1 Amblyopsis rosae | reverse complement strand
TCCCCTGCTGGAGCTGCTGCCCCCGCGACCCGACTCTGGATAAGCGGATGAGGATGGATGGATGGATGGATGGATTATTGTCAAAATTCAGTGGCATCCTTGAGGCGTGATTCAACAGGCGTGTCTAACATCCAACATATGATTTAGTCAGAGTTCTAGTGGTACTTAAAGCAGGGTTTATAACATTGAAAGCTAATGTTGTAGTTTACGTGGTTTATCCCCTATTGGTGGCATATACATACAACATGATGCAAAACCGCTTGGCTGCTGGACTAGTGCAGCATCTTTGGAGCATTTTTGAGCGTTCTAACAAGGTGATTGAATATTGTGGTGTTTGTTTCTTCGGAAGTAGGTTGTTCTGACTTTGGTAAGGGCATTGCTTGTGAGACTGTCTGGTTTATTCTGTTATTCAATCCAGTTCAGGTTCTGAGGTCTGCTGGAACATTGCTTCAAGATGTCCAGTTATCTGTACAGCATTTTACGGTGTATTCTTCTGGTTTACTGTGTTGTAAATCCCCTTTTTATCCTTGCATTTAGTTAAAGTTACAGGGCAATACAGTGCATAGTGCATTACATTTATTTTTACATTTACAACACTGCTCTGCACAATTATGGGTCCCAAAATGTATTGTAAAACCAAAGTTATTGCATGTAAATGAAGTCAACATTTTGTGGAAGTTTATATTATTATCCCATCTATGCATATTTCAAAGTGTCAGTCTTGGAAATCCAAGTGCATAGACTGGGGGATATTGGGTATCTGGGGCGCATGGTTCAAAAGGGTTGGACTTACACTCTTCATTATTCATGGCTGCGTTTTGGTCGAATCATTCGATAAACCAATCTGAGTTTCATCTCTCGTTCCCTTTAAAAATCCAGGCGCGCTTGCATCATAGGCGGGTTTGTGACAGCGCTGGAGCAGAAGATCTAGACCATAGCGAGATACACACACTTATGATATTTCACATTGAACTCTATACAATTTTAATCCTTTGCCTATTTGTGCACTCCTGCACATCCCTGTATGTGTAACAAGCAGGGTGTGCACACGTTGTCCACCTGCCATAGGCAACACTATATTAACAATGCACCTCGCACTGACTTTAGACGAGGGTTTTGCTGACTCAATCACTTTCCGGTGCCTCAAGATAGCAATGCGCTAGCAATGCACTAGACCACACCTCTTGTTTAGACAAACACACCCACTGGTGTTCAAAGGGGCGCAAGTGCATTTGCTATTTAGACAACGTGGGCACTGGACGGGAAAATGACAACTGCGTCGGTCTGAAACTAGCAAAGACACTTGCGTTCCCTCTGCACCGCAATGCGCTGGTTGGAAGATAGGGCCCAATGTTTTCTCTTTTACATTACTTTTACTAAATATGTAACTGCACCTTAAGGCTGTGATCACACAGACGTGTCTCTATAGGCAGAAGCACTTATGCCTATCACACAGAGATTGGCTGCCTGGGCCAAAGATATTGGCTGCTTACGGTATGTGATTAAATGTGCTCATTCATTTAAACTGAAACTGCTCAAAAGCGCATTTGGCAATAGTGGTGGAGCCCAATCACAGTTTTGGGGGGCAGAGGTCATAGCAGTCATGCGCATTTGGCTTCAACGGTCGTGTACGCGTGTTCATATCACAGCGTTGAGCACTAGCATTAGACACGAACGAGCCAATGTACAGAGTACAGACTAGCTGCTGTGGTCTAGCCGTAGCACTATCGTCCTTGTAGGGACAGTCAGTACAAGATTATTTGTTGTTTAAAAAACATTAGACTGTTTTTAGAATGTTACAAATAACGGAATGATTCATCTGTTTTTTTTATACCTGATTTAGTTTAATCCCTGGGCCATAATATATATAAATCCACAAAATATGTTAATAATCATGGCTAAATATATTAAATTTGTGTGCGCAGGTGTCCCTGTGCTGTCCCGCCTCCATGGTAACTAAACTCCAATGCTCGTACTTTTCTCGTTCCCTGCGATGACTTTGCTTTCCTGGGCTTTAGGAAAACTTTATAAATAATAATTGACCCCCACACATAAAACTTCAAGATAGAAATAATCGTTTTAGATCTTGTGCGGTGGTCAAGCAATGTTAATATTTGATTAATAGGTGCTTGTTTTTGAATGATTGTCAATGGGAATAGGGCTTTTTGTCCCCAGACGTAGTACCGGTGTTGGCCACCATTCCCGGAAGAGCTGCAATCCACTAGCTTAGTGTTTCTCAACGTGGGCGGTTCCGAGGACGGCGGGGGGGCGCTGGGAACAACATTTTCGAAAGGGGGGCGTTGAGGTGCCCTTGGGGAGCGTTTACACCAAAGATTTATAACAATACGAGTTTAAAATATCAAATACTTTAAAATAAATTGGTCTGCAACCAGGGCCGGACTAGTTGGGAGAATCGAGGAATTTCCAGAACGGCTAGTCAATGTTACGGCCATGTAGGCTATGGCAGCTGCTGCTCCATGCAAAAATTAAAAGTTAAAGAAGTAAGTAAATCTGTCGTTTTTGCTTCGAGCAGGGTCTGAAAACAATGTAACTATTTTACTGGAACGATCCAAAAAAAGGGGGGAGGGGGGACCTTCCCCGTGAAAACCTGAGTGCCCTCTACAGACCAGCAAGTCGTCGGAATGTTTAGCACTTTAAGTCTACATGTTAGTTCTCCAAATATGAGGAGAGGATGAGAAAAGACAAACACTCCAAGATAATGCTGTCGAGGTAAAAAAGTAGAACACTTGTTTCGACCACCGTCATAGTGAGGGAGACATCAGCCAGCAGATGCGGCAGTAGTCTACCGGGAATCAGGACTACCAGAGATGTCAAGTCAGCATTTTCAACGTTCAGAAAATGATACCGATGTTTATGAATGAAGCTTATACGTTGGCATTACTGTTAGCTAGACCTAATCAAGGGTTCAGTACCAGTCCGACACTGCAGCAACATTAAAACCTGCCATTTACGCCACTGCAACTGGACAAAACGGTGTATCGTCAGGCTACTTTCACAAGTCTGCTCGCTCTGCTGAGGTCACTTTTGTTGCTCTGGGAAGGCGTATATTTCCAGTCACAGCCAAGTAAAATAACAACAAAAATGCTGCATTCCCGGAATTTTTTTTACATTAAGGGTGGACATTTTATTTTTATATTTTATGTATTTAATAAATACTGTATTATCATGTCATAGGCCTACATTGGGTGCCTATTCTTCCACGCTCACTCGTGATCCTATTCAAAACAATCTCTCTAAACCACTTCCCATGCATTACGTTTAAGAATTATATTAGGCTATTCTGTGTGATGCCCGAGAGATGCATCGTAAATAATAGGAAAACCGGGGACGATGATTCATCCACAATATGTTCATGGTAAATGGACTGCGTTTTTTTATATATATATATATTTTTTTTTATATATATATATATAAGGTCTCATGCCAGGGGGAGGCATCCCCATTGGTGCTCCTCGGCCAGGGGGCATTCCCATTGGAGGGCCCATAGGGGGCCGCATGCCGGGGGGCGGGCCCATCATGCCTGGAGGGGGACCTCCACGGCCCATGGGGGGGGGGGCCTCCTCTCCCCGGTGGGTACTGTGTGGGAGCACCAGCGATGCTGGCGCCTGCTGCCGCCGCAGCAACTGTCCCTCGTCCCTGGGGGGTCATGACCTGCTGAGAAGGACCGCCCACTCCTCTGACAGGCCCGGCCAGCCCAGCGGGGGCCTGGGGCACAGGGGCCCCGGCGGGAACGCCCCGGCGGGAACGCCTCGGCCGGCGGCCCGTCCCATGCCTGGGCCCCCGGCAACGCCCGCCAACGGCACCCGAGCTATTCCAGTATCTTTTATATATATATATATATATATATATAATTTACAGTATTTTGCCTCACATTCACCCATTCTCACACACACATTCATACACTGATGGTAATTGCTGCCATGCAAGATGCGACCACTAGGTCAACGCTGGGGTTCAACACCCAGACCACTCGACCATCCTGACCCCTATCATAGCACGTGAGTTTGAGTAGGCCTACAAAAGTTGAAGATGCAGATCACTGGGCGCTCACTCGCTGTACTTCGGAACTACTGGTAGGCCTATACACCTTTTCAGGCCTGATTTAGCTCTAGCTGAGCCACCGCTGCAACTTTTCTCTGCAGCGTTATAAATCGGTCTTGCCGTGAACTTTAAAGTTGAGAGAATCTGAGATTATGTGTGGACACTTTTATAAAATCCCGCTTTAAAAATAGCAGCTCATCTTCTTGCTGGGTCTTACCAATGTTTCTTGTATCTATCAGATATGTTCTGCACTGTGAGCTTCACTTGAGTAGTTTCTGAACCAGAAAAAGTACCAACTGAGAAAGATATATTATGCTCTAAAAGGCACCTCCTGTGGTAAATGTTTCCTGCTATGTAATTGACAGAATCACACTCATGCACTGTACTGCAATACTGTCTGTATTTAGTTTGTTGATATTTCCTTCTAGCAGTGAACAAGTGTTTGTCAGCCGGCCCAAGATTCCCCGTACACCTGATCCCGAGACAGCTGCTAGCCAACACAGCGCTCGCCGAGGTCGGGGCCCTCCACTGGCCCCCCAGTTCTCCCAGTTGGAGCCCCTGCAGGGCAGCCGGCCTACCTCCGCCATCTCCTCTGCAGGAGGGCGCTGACAGAGTGCGTAAACATGATCAGTTACTACCTCCTCCACTCACAATGTCAGTGTGTTGACCCAGATGGCTGGCCAACACATTGACTGGTGGCATGGCTGGTGCCAGACATCTGTGTGTGGTACATGTTTTTGTTGCTCACCCGCACCTCCTTATCTTAACTCTCTTTGTCACTCCCTCCCACAATCACATTCATGTGATCAGTAAAAATATAAAATATTTCATAATTCTTCCTCCAAAGTTTCACCGGCATGATGTGCTGTTCCTCATGCAATATAAAGGCATGCAGCATGACTTGTCAATGCATAAGATTCATGTAGAACTCCTTTCATAACAACTGGTTGGGCAGAAGCCATGCACAACTGCAGCTGTCATCTGTATCTACTGTAATGTAGCCTTGTTTAATGGGGTATTTCTATATGCATTCAACATGTTCATAGTTCAGAATTCAGAAAAATTCATGGTTCCCCCCCCCCCCCAATCCCCAAAGTTAGAGAAGCTGAAATGTTGCTGGAGGGATAGTTGGACAATGCATATAGGACAAGTGAGTTAAAAATGTTGTCACTCTGATCAGTTATTTCTAAAGTGAGCTATCCGTCATCCTGTTTAAACCCTTGAGTTTCCAATTGCATGAGCATTATTGTGAGCAAGCAGCTGAATCGTGCTAAACCTGTAGAACCAGGGTGGCAGGATGCAGGTATGTACTGCACACAATGGACACAATATATTTACTATAGCGTTGCATGGGTGAAGTGGCCTGATCAGGCGGTCTGGTCCCCTAGTTGGGAGATAGCATCTTCTCCTCCACGTGCTGCATGCATCTAAACTGCATCTGATGGGCGATTACTTCCCGAGGAAGCCGAGTGCTCTTACTGGAAAGCCTGTTATTGCTGTTATTGGGCCTAATGGCCAGACATACAGTATCTGCCACATCCTATGTGTTTTTCCCTTTCATGGTCTGGCAAGTGTCTGGTTTAAAGCTTGGATTGGCTTTGAGACGTTACTGTCTTCAATAAAAACAACTAATGTATTTCAATATGAAGTCAGAGGCCATTTGTTGCATTTAGGGTTTCTTTCCAAGCTGCCTGTTATTGCTTGAAGTAAGCCTTTGTGTTGTATCTGCATTGTGGTGGCATGAGGGGAGTGAATGCCTACAGCACATCTCGTGGTTATATACGTGTAATAAGGGGAACTATTAGCGGTTGGGAAGGTGAAACTTCCTTATCGTGCATGTTTCTTCCCTGTTGTCACAATAAAGCATTCATTCCACATATTGTTAAACATTGACTTTTGTCACTATCTCTGAATGCCCTCTGTTTGAGGAAATCTGTCATGCCCGAATTGCTATTGTTTTATTTGACTCATTAATAGACTGGCCAGCTTGACTCATTGCATCGCAATTTTTTCCATTTAATACTGAGGTAATAACTAACTGCACTGTGCCCCCCCCCCTCTTCCCATCCCCCTCTTCCCATCCCCCTCCTACTCCCTCAGGCAGCCAGTTGCAGCTGAAGTGGAGAGGGAGCTGTCACCAAGGCGCCCTATCTAGCTTCCTGTAACACCATCCCTCCAGGTAGTGCTCAGGGCTGGGGAAGACAGATAGATGGTCAAGGGTGGGTGCTGTGGGCGAGTGCTGAGACAATCAAGACAGATTGTGTCACCGGAACCTGCCCCTCTCGGAACACCAAGGTCAGGCACCAGGCAGGCAATGAGCCCTCGCCTCCACCAGACAACCAACCACTAAATCCCTTATTTGACCTGTGCTACATATCTATTGTATGTGCTCTGATACCGCAGAAATTTTACGCTTTATGCCACTGCTTTTTTTCAGTATATGTGTTTCGCTTTTACCGGAACAGTATAGTAGTGAAAAGCAAAAGACTCCGGTTCTGTTATGTGTGTACATGTTGGTTGCATTTATTGACCAAACACAATGTGTATAGTTGCATAACCCCCATAAAATGCAAAGCAAAACCAACTGCAGCCATTGTCAGATTCTGCGCTCACATACGCGGCTCATGTTATCTTGTGATAAGGAAAATATGTATGTATGACTCAGAAGATGACATGCTGACATGTTCCCTGTCTAACTATCGTTTTCCTTAGTTGTCCCCCCTCTGCTTCCTTCCAGGATGTCATACAGCTGTCAGAGTGGTTAAATCAGGAGTTTGTCATTCAGAGGTTATATTAGCCAGGCCTGAGCAAGTTCTTTGCATGTAAATATTTTATTTAGACTATGGAAGGAAATATTATTTTCCATGAATTAATATATTATATGATGTTTAAGATATTATATCTTAATAGCTGGTTAAATTTAACTTATCATGCAGAAATGTTTACTGACACCAGTGTTTTTTATTAATTTGTTTGACGTGTGTTTGTTCTTACTGAGAAAATTATCGATATCTACTTTTTTTTCCCCTCCAAAATGTTTTAATAAAAATTAATTTTAAATGGAATTTTAAATGTGTTAATGTTTAATGTCATTTTAGCAGCCATGAACTGCAAATATCTAGTAATTTTTAGCAGCTATGAACAGCTATTAACCTTGTACAGTAAATAATAGAAATATCTAATTACACTACACTAAATACAGAATATATGATTTTGTTCAATGGCTAAATGTCATTGACAGTTATCTGAATTAAATGTTTTATTCAACATAAAAATGTAGTCCATCATGATTCATGACCATGATGTTTCTCCATAGACCAAATTGTACCATTTAAAAAAAAAAAAATAATAATAATTAAGTTTTCTTTTCAGACCTGTCTGTGTGGTTTTATTTTCATTTTATCTGTCATATGTTACAAGGTGCTCGTCCGCTTGTGGTATATTAGCCCATAAGCAAGTAAAATAAATAGTTTGCATGTTTTGCATCTTGCGGTGGACAAGAGTGTGTTTGTGTTCAAACTGCTATACTGTAACAATGCTCCACTGTACATCCTATTTTAATTGAAGCTTGCACCGCTCACATTAGTCACCAAACATCTGCAGACCTGGAATATGCGTGCCATTGGGCTCCCACAGACATGCACAGGCCATTCTCCCCTGTGTAACTGCCATTTTTCCTCAGTATTCTATTCAGTGCATGTCTGTTTTGACCTTGGTGAAACACTGCTTATTCGTTAAATTCATGTTTTCTTGGTAAATGTACAGTGCATCCAGAAAGTATTCACAGCGCTTCACTTTTTCCACATGTTATGTTATGTTACAGCTTTACTCCAAAAATGGATTAAAATAATTATTTTCCATAAAATTTCCCATAATAACAAACTGAAAAAAGTTAGTTTGACATTTTTGCAAATGTATTACAAATAAAAAACGGGGGAAAATCACATGTACATAAGTATTCACAGCCTGAATACTTTGTTGAAGCACCTTTGGCAGCAATTATAGCCTCAAGTCTGTTTGAGTATGATGCTACAAGCTTGGCACACCTACTTGTCAGCAGTTTCTCCCATTCTTCTTTGCAGGACCTCTCAGACTCCATCAGGTTGGATGGGGAGCATCTGTGCACAGCCATTTTCAGATCTCCAGATATGTTCATTAAGGATGGGCTCTGGCTGGGCCACTCAAGGACATTCACTGAGTTGTCCTGAACCCATGCCTTTGTTATCTTGGCTGTGTGCTTTGGGTCATTGTCCTGTTGGAAGATGAACTTTCTCCCCAGTCTGAGGTCCAGAGCGCACTGGAGCAGGCTTTGATCAAGGATGTCTACATTGCTGCATTCATCTTTCCCTCTATCCTGACTAATCTCCCAGTTCCTGTCACTGAAAAACATTCCCACAGCATGATGCTTCCTCCACCATGCTTCACTGTAGGGATGGTATTGACCAGGTAATAAGAGATGCCTGGTTTCCTCCAGACATGACGCTTGGCATTCAGGCAAAGGAGTTCAATCTTTGTTTCATCAGACCATATAATTATTTCTTGAGGACTGAGTCTTTCAGGTGCAGTTTGGCAAACTCCAGTTTGGATGTCATGTGCCTTTTACTGAGGAGTGGCTTCCATCTGGCCACTCTATCATACAGGCCTGATTGGTGCAGTGCTGCAGAAATGGTTGTCCTTCTGGAAGGTTCTCATCTCTCCATGGAAGAGAGACCATAGGGTACTTGGTCACCTCCCTGACAAAAGCCCTTCCCCGATCGCTCAGTTTTGTCGGGCGGCCAGCCATTTACAGATGATGGAGTCCACTGTGCTCATTGGGACATTCAATGCTGCAGAAATCTTTCTGTAGCCTTTCCAAGTTTTGTGCCTTGATACAATGCTGTCTCGGTGGTCTACAGACAATTCCTTGGACTTCATGGCTTGGTTTGTGCTCTGTCATGCACTGTGGTACTTTATATTGACAGGTGTGTGCCTTTCCAAATCATGTCTAATCAACCGAATTTGCTATGAGTGGATTCCATCTCAAACATCTCAAGGATTATCAGTGGAAATGGGATGTGCCTGAGCTCCATTGAGAGTGTCATGGCAAAAGCTGTGAATACTTATGCAAGTGTGATGTAAACTTTTTTTATTTGTAATGCATGTTCAAAAATTTCAAAAAAACTTTTTTCACTTTATTATAGAGGATTGTGTGTGCAATTTTGAGGAAGGTTTTTATTGTATTTATTTTTTAATCCATTTTGGAATAAGGCTGTAACGTCACAAAATGTGGAAAAGGTGAAGCTCTGTGAATCCTTTACAGATGCAGTGTACAAGTCTCACACAGGTCATTGTGGACACTCTGGGGACATCTGCATCTGATGTGCACCATTGCCAGGAGCATGCAGCAGCACAATGTAAGGAAGTGGATTGCACATGACAATGTGACGCACATGCCAGGTGTCCATGTAACCCTGAGGCCGAGCCACACTATGTTGTCCAGCAGTCAGTGTGTCAGAGAGGATGGTAGTACTCTATCAAAACACATCTGAATTAAGATTGAAGGAATAACAATGACCACGGAAAAGTGACTAAACTATTTGGCTTTACTTAATGGGTAATCGCAGTCAAATTCTTTTTTTTTATATATATATATATATATATAATTTGTTCCTGTTGGCTTTACAAAAACATGAGCAGAACACTTAGTTAAATCTACAAGTTTTACTCCTCAGAGTAGCCTCAGGCTCAGAGTTTGAATTTAATTTTAAGACCACGGTTGATGCCATGTTTTGAGGCCATATTTTTCTTTTCTTTTTTTGTAGGATTAACCTGTCTGATAAAGACACATAATTTACATTCTGAAAGAGGCCGCCAGGTTCTTTTGGGATATGTTCCAGTATGTCTCTGGTAAGGCGCCCATTTTACAGTTTGACAAACATTCAAATATTGTATCTTCGATGTATGACCTTTTCCGGAATGTGCTCTAAAAGGGCTGGATGGATCAACCAAACCCTGACTATATACGCTACAATCAAGTCTAGCTGCAAGTCAATGTGAAGGGCTTTGAACCTGAGGATGTTTGTCAAGACCAAATGTAATCCTCCTTCATCAGCCCTTCAGAGCTCATACTTACCAAATAATACCAGTAATGTTTTCAAATTTGAGCATACTTTTGTTTCTGCCTACATCTTTCTTTCTTCTGCATTCCTTGATAAGGTGGTTGTGCATGTGAACACAGATAAATGAATTGTCCATGTAAAATAACCTATTTTTTTCCAGCACATGAAATGATACCAGGAAATTAAACACCACACACATTTGACTTCAATGAACAAAGCAGAGCATTGAATTATATTCAAACAATATACCGGTATATATGTAAACATATATTGTACTAACACAATCTAGTTCAAGGAGGCAAATATCAATTGTCAGTGTTGTGTAAAGGAGGTTTTACATTTAAGAGTTACGCCTTACACGGAATAAGTCTGCCATACAGATGAAGCTATTATGGCTAATGAATTTGTGAAGGTATAACATAATTGTGGTGGGGGAAGGGGGGGGGGTGCATGAAAGGGTAAAACTATTTGCAGTTGGGCAACAGGATGCACATTGCCCTGAAAAGGATGACTGGTTGGATGCAGGAAATGGGGAGAGGAGAGGAAAGAGGGACTTTTGATCACAACTGTGATCAGATTGAAAAATTCCTGTTTTGAACCATAGAGAAAACTCTTGTTCTTTCCTTATGGTCCAGAGGTCCTCAGACTGATCTGAAGCGTGAGCACCGAATACAGCCCACAATCCTGATTTGACTGGCCCAAGGCAGTCCAGACCACCTTATTGAGTTAAAAGAAGACTAGTGTGCAGCGCAAATACAATAATATACCATTACAATTAATAATACATCTGAGAAAGATGACTTCTCAGTTATTATGATACATTTTCATCTCTTTGTTTGCATTTGAATAGAAACAATATCAAGCCATAAACCACATAGGAAAATCACATAATTTCACCTGAGCTCCTGGAAACTCTTTCCCCTTTAGGCTACAACATATACCAAGGGAATTCAATTATTAACAAAGAGGAAACACCGAATGCAGTAACTACTGATGCAAGCATCACAATCAAATGGTGCTGTTATTTTTACAAATACAAAATCAATTGAAGAGCTTAGGCTAAAGGCAGTCTTGTGTTTGTGTGATCTTAACCTAGATGTATATCTTCAAGTTTATAACATACATTTATTGTTTCATGAGCTGATTGGAATGACTTAAGGTGGAGTCAACGATTGTAAGTTTCATGGTCTGCTAGCTAAACTTTTTTTGTGTGTGTGTTTGATGGAAATATAATCCAGTGTTTTCATATAGCTCAGCGTCTGTAAATGGGAACACAACACACAATAGGGTGCCAATAGGAAGCACCCATATGGGCTGAATGGAGTGTTATGTTTGGATACAATTATATCAACAATATTTCTTGACTAGCATCCCTCACTCTACCTTTAATGTCAGAGGCTTGAGGCTTTAACTTGTAACGTCCCTCACCTCATTTGCATATCTACGTCAGTCTGATTGTACCATAAAGTACCAGCGGTCGTGGCCGGCGACTCTATAGCACAGCTTGATTACACCAGACGCGTGTGAACCAATCTGGATGTTTATAAATATTCCGTCTGCTTGTGGTTCAGGCTGGTTTTGGCGACTGGAACTAAGTAGGATATCTTTAACAGCTGAAAGAACTATAACTCAAGCCATTAGCCTTTCGGGAGCATTTACTTGGTTTAAATTATTGTCAGCATTTGCTGTAGGCTACAGTATAAACGAACAAGTAAGTACAATTCCACATTAATTATGCATTGTATACTACATTAAGTAATAAAGATATTTTTTCTTCTACGTGTTGACTTAAATGTAAAACTAAAATTCATAATTACGCACGGGAATTACGCAATGGTCTAACCGTTCCATTTATGTTACAGAAAATTGCAATGGGCAGAAATATCTCGCACAAATTACAAAACAATTATTTAAATAAACATGTCTGCAATTCCAATAAATATATTTTAAAGAGTTCTCATTAGCCATAAATAATGAAATGATATAGGAGCCTATAGGTTATGAAATATGGTCCACGGTGTCCATATGCGATGTAGTCCCTTTTTAGGTATTTAAATATATCCACATGATGAATCATTGTGAAAACAGCTCTAAATTGTAGGTTACATTATCTTATCTTGTAGTCAGAACGTAAAATGCGTTACTGCAGGGTAGGCTATTATGTAGCTAACAACTTTGTAAAAGAATGCACACACAAAAATCTGTTGCAGAAATAATACATATTATTGAGAAATGTGTTTAGGTAATAATCTCTGTAAAATCAAATGTTTCCATAAAGGCAAGACATGACAGCCTATAACTAAAGAATATGTATTTTATTTGGCAGCACATCTTTTATGTAGGCCTATAAATACATTGTAAATATATAGTGTTGAAAAAAAACTTTAAAAGTTTTTCAGAAATGTTGTACTGTGTCCCTGTGAATACAACTATGAGCTCTCTGTTCCCCCCAGGATGAACAACAGGGATCGCTGGCGGGTCTATAAGCGTGTTAGTGTAATGCTCTGTCTTGCTGTGGTGGCACTAACTGTTGTCCAGAGAGGAAGGATCAGCACGATGCATCAATTCCTAATTGATAGGCAGCCTCGCACAGATGCCTCTCAGGATGCAATCATCTCACAAAGGAACGCACGCTCGGACACTGCTGTGAATACATTCTGGAAGTTGAAGAATCCTCTGTCAAAGCACGAGGCTCAGAACTCCACAGAGGAGCCCCGCGTCATCAAGGAACACAGATCTAGGACCTGGGATGTAACTACCACCCAATGTAGTTGCAACAACAACATCTCAAGCCAGGAGTGGTTTACGGGCCTGGGAGATAATTTTAAGCAGTTTCTTCTTTATAGGCATTGTCGATACTTTCCCATTCTCATCAACCACCCAGAGAAGTGTACTGGGAACACATATCTGCTCATGGTCATTAAGTCGGTTGTCACTCAGCACGACCGGCGCGAGGTCATCAGGGAAACCTGGGGCAAGGAGCGGATGTTGGATGGTAAAATGGTGAAGAGGCTCTTTCTCCTCGGGAAACCACCCAACGAGGAGGAAAGACGCAACCACCAGAAGTTATTGGAGTATGAGGACTACATCTACGGAGATATCCTCCAATGGGATTTCTTGGATAGCTTTTTCAACTTGACACTTAAAGAGACACACTTCCTGAAGTGGTTCAAGACGTACTGCCCCAAGGTGCAGTATATATTTAAAGGGGATGATGATGTCTTTGTTAGTGTGAACAACATATTTGAGTTTCTACAGAGTAGTGACCATGTCAATAACCTTTTTGTTGGGGATGTACTTTTCCATGCTAAGCCCATTCGCAAAAATAATAACAAATACTATGTCCCGCTGGCACTGTACAATAAGACGCACTACCCTCCATATGCTGGTGGTGGGGGCTTTTTAATGGATGGGACCCTGGCTAGGAAACTCCACTGGGCCTCTGACACTTTGGAGCTCTATCCTATCGATGATGTCTTCCTTGGTATGTGCCTGGAAGTCCTCCAGGTCACTCCCATCCAACACAACGCCTTTAAGACATTTGGCTTGGTGAAAAATAAGAAAAGCAAGTTGAACAGAGAACCCTGCTTCTTTAAGAGCATGATTGTGGTGCATAAACTGCTTCCATCAGATCTCATGCACATGTGGAATCTGGTCAACAGCGACCTGGTTTGCTCGCAGAAGGTAATCCTGACAGCAATTCTGGAAAGTAGAAAGCACAGACCATAAACTGAGCTTCGGTGGGTACAAGAAATGTATATTGTGAAGTTAAACGTTAACTGCAAGTTTAACTCAGATTGATTGTTTTATTTATATTGTGCAATGCAGGATTAGCATCCGCTAGCCTCATCCAGATTGCACAAACTACAATGTGACTTTGCCGCAAGTGTCAGGCTTGACTGAGCCACTCAATTCAATAGCATTGTCATTAAGGCGGTGCAAATAATTTCAGTCAAACTTCCTTATATGATTGGACTGCATACCTTTATATCACCCAATCAGAATGTTTAAAATCAAAGAAGCTGGTTACGCCACCGTTTTACTTTGTAGGGCATGGCAACGTCACTTTTGTTGATGTTACATTTTTCGTTCGACTGTCAGCCTTTGGGAATTGGAGGGAAACAAGTCCACTAACTTAGAGAATGTGAGAACACATATCTGTCTCTACCTCAATAATGTCATCCTGACAACTTTTATTTAATAACTTGTCTGATAAATGCTTCTACACACAGCCAGGATTTACTTGTCTAAAAATGTCCCCAAAGTAATTATATAGATATATATATATTATTGTAGAGTTCAATTCACTTTCACAGTTACAGTCTTAAAAACATGACAAACTTGATCTTTACATTAATACTACATAATACAGAGGGGGGTGGGGGGGGTATTTTTTATTGATTTAAATGTGCTGATTTACTTGACATGAACTGGGTAGAGGGTTTACAATGAAACTGTGAAATTAAGCTACTGCTGGTACATGTACATAACATGCTAATCTAACACCATTGCTAAAAGAGGGACATACTGTATGTTAGGTCTCTGATAGTTAATCAAATGTGGGATATTGTATTAATGCAGTGTTGAATTATTGTAAAAATGAACATTGGGGTTGTGTGGGATGAAATAAATACAGTATGTGTAAATCCAACATGTAAAAGATTTTATTTAGTAAATAAACATCTTTGAGTCACCCTTTGATTTTAGAATTCCCTTTAACCCTCCTATTGTGTTAAAAAAGGGTTTACTTTTTTTATACCCTTAGTGTTCACTGGTCAAATTTGACCCATGTTTGAATTCATTAGTAGACTGAAAAAACACTATAATCTAATACAATTATGTATTATTAAATCATAACTCATAACCATACTCACCAGGCTGTTGCTGCAAATGAGAATATGTTCTCAGTCAACTTGCCTGGTAAAATAAAGGTCAAACAATAAACATAATACATTTATACATTAATCTTTTATATATGAAATTATGACTTATGTTCAAAAAAATTTTATTTTGAAATATGCACAAATGTATGATTAACAGAACACAACAGATAGGTATTTAAGAACATTCCCATAAATGTCTACAAGTAAAATTGTGCCAAACTTGACCCATGACATTACAGGAAAAAAAAGATAAAAATGGGATATATATACTACATTTAATAGGCCAATGGTTAGATGTAATGTAGCTTTGTTTTGATCAGAAAAGATCAGTGTATGTTTCACACTTTCGAAAGCAGGTCAAAATGTATCCGAACACAAAAGTGTGCCCTAGAGCATCAATGTGAATATTTAAACCAGGTCACACAACAAACGCTGCCATGACCTATGATCAAATGTTGATATGATTGTATAAATTACAATATATTGAATTGTCAAAGCATTTCAAATTAGAATATCATATAACCATGAATTTTATATATAGTTGCCAATACACTTTTCACATTCATGCTTTTATTGAAACACACTGATAAAATGTTAATAGTTAAAGCCTAATACCTATGTACTTGCTAATAACTACTTTAGTTATTTGGTTTGCACAGACTTCCATTTTTGATGTTATATGTCAGACTTATATATTCAATATTTGCACTGTTATACTGATCAAAAAAATAAAATGTGTTAATTGCTAAACACACCAAATGTATGAGCTGCTATTGTCCACAAAACCTTGTGGCATAACGATAAGAAAGCCGTAGAGAAACTTGATCTGGACTTCATACAGTTGTTCACCGTATGACTGAAAATACCTGGATAAAGGGTGGGAAAGGTATAGGAAAACACATTTGTCTGCTAATAATGCCAGAAAAAAGTTAGGAAACACAAACCAAAGGCTTCCCAAAGACAAAGGGCCATGGGGCACTTGCACGGTGCGCCTAGTCAGTAATCTGGCACTGGTCTTTGCACCAGCTGCTGAAGTCGTTGAGGACGGAGCCAAATAAATAATACAGTGAGAAGAGGAGAGCAAATCAATCAAATCCTTATGACTGATGCTGGAATTAATGGTTGTATTGAAAGCAAAGTATAAGGTCAGAGGCTAAATGAGCAATACTACTTTGAATGCACATAGTCACAATTTCTGTCAATATAACATACAAATCAATTAACAAAAATGTAGACTGACAAGCAGGGTCCATATAGCTGTTGACAAAAAATTTGACAGCAGAATGTCTGCCACCCCAAAGATGGTATGATTTTAATTTTGGTGACATATACACATGTAAAAAGACAAATGCATACGGACATGGTACTCTGTGTTGACATAAGGATATGCATGCCTCATTTGGCTAATGGTTTTTATGAACTAATAAATGGGATAGTGTGGTTAGACAATTATGGCATTGGTTTACAACACACATTGTCCATTCAATGGTGATTCAATGGCAGCAAAGGGGATAAAACAACTGAACAATCACTAGAAATTGGAGATGGTTGGCAGTTGAATTTCTTGTGTAAATGTTTGCCAGTAAAGTATATGAATAGAACATCCTTTAAGGAAATGTACCTACAAGCCAGCAGTTAAAGACCATACTATTTACTGGCCAGTGTTGATTTCTCACCAAGATGATGGCACTTTCTGCGAACCCTGCCTTCTAACCTGGCTGCACACTGGGGGCCATATGTTTGCTGACACTAATTGGGGAAGCTTTGAAGTCAGTGTTGTTAGTTGGAGGCAGGGAGAGCCTACAAGCTTTCAAGCATTCAAGCATTCGCACAGGCCCTCTATTTACTTCAAAGGCAATAATATCTATGGCACAACCAAGAAAGTGTAATGTTCTTTGTAAAGTTACATTGTAAAGGGGAACATCCTGCATCCTGCAAATTAAAACAGCTGTGCCGTTCAGGAATACCTGAAACAGGTTTGCACAAGTTTCACAAACAGGCGTCAGTGCAAGAAAACAGTAGAATTTAACTTTCTGCTGTTACTGTGTTCTTGTAAAGTCTCTTTCAATGCAGTAAATCCCATAAAATGATTTCTTAACTATAGAAACATTGAAAGGAATTCTGTGCAATCCCATCAAATCCCTACAGATATACTGTATGTATATTCTGCAGATGAGAAATTAAATGAAGTATCTCACTTGAGGGGATAACGTAAAGTGGTATGTGCAACTAGCCCCAAGACAACATGAGTGCTATAGGGGACAGCAGGCAGTGGCAACTGTCCCCTTCCCCGAGGACAGGCAGATCAAGTTCTGGACATAACATAATGCATAGTTATGTTTAGCTCTAAAGATCTCCACATAAGCAGCTTCTTTAGACCCAAGCAATTAGCACTTACCTTTATAATCGCTTGATTTCGCTTCTGTAATACTCTACAAACAGCTGCAAATAGCAACTCATAGGGCACCAGAGATAAAATGACATGTCAATCAAAGGAATATTGTAAGCATTTGATTTGGCCACGAAAAATTTGTTGGCTCTGTTGGCCTAATGGTGGTGCAGAAAAGAGGCCAGTCACGTGCCACTAAATAGCATGTTTGCGCTATAGAACACCACATCATGCACAAAGACCCATTGTGGGGAAGACTCAGCAAAATACTCCCATGTAAAAGTGCTCTTCTTAAACTAAGCACTGAACAAATAAGTCTAACTAACTGTCAGTCTACTACTTCACAACAACCTATTCAGCTTCAATTTTCTTTGCTCTTTTCATTACAATGAAACTATCTTCCATAATATTTCTTAGAATTATCTTATCCAATTTAATATTATGGTTGAATATAAATATATCTCCATCAACCTAATAAGCCACTCCATCTTTGAACAATGTTAGATACCTGGTATTTTTCATGTTCAATAATAGTTTTAAATAAAAATGGGTTGGCTAGAAATTGCTAAAGCTTCGCCCAGAGCTCCTGTCATGAATTAACCCCTCATTCGCAGTAGGCCTGCAACCGGCAACTGTTTTGTTTATCTGCTATTCACTTAAATAGTTTTACATACTGTAGGCTAATATGTCTGCTATAGGCTACTAATGCAGTGATCTCAATCTCCACTGATAGTATATTGGTACTCCCATTATCTCAGTGATGTTGAAGATCAAACAATTGTAAAGAAATAATTTTGTGTATTTCCACAAAATTCCAGCAACTTTAATTGATGTAACAGTCAAGGTGGGTGTAACATTTCCATAGAAGTTTGTCTAACAGGGCAAGGGGTTGGCACAGCCGTCACTGCTCTGACAAGGCAGGAGCCAGCAAATCCCTAAATGGGTGTATTCACAGATCTATCTTCAATACATCTTGCCCATTCAGGCTCAGGAAGAAAGCTTCCTGTTCAGATAGCAGGGGTAACGGCAGCTGGCCCATGTCATTTACTGTCAGTCCTGCAGGCCTCACGTCCAACCAGATTTATGCCAGTATCAATGTGAAGGAAGCAATTCTAAGATAATGCGCTTTATCAAATGCAGGGAATATCCCATAATTGTCCTGCTGTCTGTTGTTGGCACACAAGAAAACATTTTCTACAGTTAATTGCTCTGCAAATGCAACAAAAACTTGTGCACAGTGCACAATACACTATAGCCATAGCAATGTGAGTCCCATTTGGGGCAGAGCTTCTGAGGTGATACTGACATTGAAGAGAGGTCTTGAGTTGGGTTGGGATTTCTGATACAGCTTCCGAATGTTTTTTTTTCATACATAGGAAGTTATGTTCCCATAAACAAATATTTATCCTCTGTGGTTATGTTAAATATGGTGTGCCTCAAGGGTCGGTCTTGGGATCTAAGTTATTATATATACAATATTCTCAAGCTTGTGCAATCATGTTTTTACAATCTAAAAAATATTTAAAAAATAAGAACGTTAACTTTTTAAGACAAGGAAATTATTTTGCAGTGCCTCCATCTTATCACATATGGATCACTGCTACAGCTCATTTACCTGCCTGACCCAAAAACAAATTGGACTCCAAACTGTACAGAACTCAGCTGCCAAAACTTTAACCAGAACCAACAGGAGCATATCACGTTTTAGCTTCCTTACACTGGCTCCCGGTATGTTTCATAATGGATTCAAACATTTTGATTACTTCTAAAGCTCTCACTGGCCTCTCGCCGTTGTATCTGTGGCATGTTGGTCCCGGATGCACCGGTATGTACCTTAGGTCCTCAGCCAGAGGCCTGTTGTCTGTTCCTTGGGCCAGGCATATCTTAACATGCAACTAAGTGATCGCTTTCTATATGTACATCAATGAACTTCAGTGCTGCTAAAGCAATACAAAAAAAATGCTATGCATATGTAATAATTTACACTGGAACAAGAGAACCCGTTTAAAAATCACCACTTACAATTTTTATTGAGTCACATTCAGATTTTCAGGTTGGAAAATTAGTCACACTACAAATAGTTTATGTTACATATCTTTAATGTTATGAGGCTGATAGCCCTCTGGGACTTCGGGTTATTGACTGTGCTCCACCTCAATTAATTAAAAAAAAAAAAAAAAAAAAAAAACACAACA
>JAODTR010041951.1:0-42876 GCA_025399935.1 Amblyopsis rosae | reverse complement strand
ACCCTTTCACAACCCCCCCCCCCCCCCCCCCCCCACCTCCCCGCTGTTACACACCTCCCTCCCTCTCTGTGAATCTGTCTGTCCTCCTCGAAGACAGTCCGAGCCACTGGGAGCATGCCATGTCCCCTGTTACTGTAAGTGTATGTCCCCTCGTCACCATGGAGACTTCTAGACCGTTGCCACTAGCCTCCGTTCCCAATGGGGTTTTGGACAGGGGGGTACAATACGCAAGACTTCACAGCGGCTCAATGGAGCTGTGTGGAGCCGCTGGTGGCAGATTGAACATTGATTACTGTGTGTGTGTGTGTGTGTTGCTAAGGTAACTAGAGTGAAAACACATTATGGGCTGTGGGACCCTCTAGATTTACACACACACGCACACACACACGATTGTATGATATACAATAATACAAACACAAACAAGCTCCTTCTTTGAAACATTTATATTTGCAGGTTTATTACTGTAACTTCTGTCCTCACGCTGTGTGCGTGTGTGTGTTTGTGTGTGTGTGTGTGTGTGTGTGTGTGTGTGTGTGTGTGTGTGAGTATGTGGAAAGGGAGAGCAATGGAGAAAAGGCAGTAGGCATTCCAACAGGCTTAGTACATTATGGTAATCTGATTAGTTGTCTGGAGGCATCTCTGTCTTTTCTCCACATCTCTCCCTCTACGTTTCTCTGTGGTTTCTGGGAGATGCAAACCAACAGAGCAGATATTGTTGGCAGGGACACAAACAGAGGGAACAATGTGCGTGCGTGTGTGTGTGTGTGTGTGTGTGTGTGTGTGTGTGTGTGTGTGTGTGCACGTGCGTGTGTGTGCGTTGTATATGGTGTTTGACTTTTCTCACTGACCTGGCTAATCTCTGGGCAAAGGCTTTGGAAAACTGTTATTGCATCCTTTAGTGGATACATCAGGGATCTTGGTGCCTGTGTGTGTGTGCGTGTGTGTGTGCATGTGTGTGCGGTTGGCTTGCCAGACTCTTGGTACCCTGCAGTTTATGGTCTTTCACACAAAGACAGCTGCGTGGCAACACACATACACACACACACACACAATGTCGAGGGGTATTGAGAGCTAATCTCAGACCCCCATGCTTGCACCTTATCCTCAACCAAGCCCATAGCAGTCAACATGTTTTTTTCCTTTTCTTGTAACAGTGTGATAATGTCAAACAGGAGCATATAACCCCTTGTGCCTTCTCTCCCAGCTTAGGCGAACAGGCGTCTTTAGTCTTTGGCCTGTTGTAGCGCTCTGACTGAGCGCGTATGCTAATGGCCGTTTGATGTGTTGATTTAAATTAATTTCCCCTTTGCATCATTGCCAAGGGTACTGGGCCGTGCCCGCAAGTTGAATGTATTGTGTGTGTCTGTGTGTGTGTGTGTGCGTGTGTGAGGGATAGATAGGCTGTGACAACCTGTCTAGATATTGGCCTGGTCCCCCATGAATCCTTTCGAGTCCTAACCAGAAACACAGATGTCACAGTAGGTAGGAGAAATAAATGGAAAATGAACATTCGGTAGAGTAATACTCAAAGACGTATTTATGCCAAATTACAAATCAATGTATTGTACGTTTTGAAAACGCACAATGAAATAAAGCCATCTTAAGCAGTCATGTCTTGTGTGAGAATATGCAAGCTCTCGTGTTCATTATTGCGTAACATTCCATGCTAATCACATTGAGGCCATATTGTAGCCTAATGTGACAAAAGTGCTGGGCTACCGTGCGCATGCCTGCCAATCGAAACAGAGGGTGACATGTCTGTATTTTGCCAGGCTAGCGAGCCAGCATCCATCGAGAGACACATTAACTGTGGAACTAAATGTTTAATGTTGCTCTCCTTCATCTAACACGGCGAGCGCAGCCAAAGCTAATCGGAATCTAACATAGGCCTGTAATACACTTACAGCATTTGTTGTTGTACCAGAAATTAGCCATGGGCGCGCCACCGCATTAGTTATTTTTATTAGCATTGTTGAATTGACACAGATATCTTCACATAAACATAGATTATTTATCTCTAAAGTCAACCATAGATACAATCATTTAAAGGTATCTAAATAGCTACATTATTACAAAATGACACCCTATGGCACCAATGGCATATGGCAAAATGACACTATAATTTTCATCAATGCTGTGGCATTGCTCTCCAGGGTTAGAAGTTGGAGGACATGTCAAATTGCTGACCAAAGGTAAACCCAAGCTTGCTGAGTGAGCCCCGACCCCCCCGCCAACCCCTAATATCCAGTCCCCAGACTGGACCTCTGCAGTTGCTATGTGAAGCCATAGTTGCCAGAGCTTCATAACCTGCCATTTCAGCAGCTTTAGAAATAGAGCTGCTTGCTCCATCAGCTGAGCTACGGCGAGACAGATTGGTGTTTGTGATGCTAACTGCAGGCTAATGGCCCTGGAGAGCCCCCCTATTCATCTCTATTTATCTTTGACACCATCAAAGATGCTCTTCAGGAGCCTGACTGCACTGTGTGAAAAAGTGTGTGGTTCTACATACATGTGTGTCTGCACACGTGCGCATGTGCGTGTGTGCGCGCGTGCACGCATGTGTTCACTTGCATGCCTATCTGTGTTTGTGTATACATAATTCAATTATTGTGCGGTTGTATGTAAGAACAGGCATACGTGTGTTTATTCCCGTATGTGTTTGATGAAGCGATTGTGTGTGTTTGTGCGTGCTTGTGTGTGTTTGTGCTTGCTTGTGCGTGCGTGCGTGCACAAATCAACAGGCACATCTAGCACTCAAAAGGCTAATTAAGAGATCTGATCCAAGGTACATTTGCATAATAAAGGCCCCTGATGAGGAGGGCCGCAGAGGATGAGAGGAGGCTGAAGGGCGGTAAAAGAGGAAAGGCAGACAAGGAGGAGAGGTGTTGGATGGAGGGGAGCTCTGCATCAGTGCTATTGTAGCAGGCAGGAAACACATGTTGGGCAATAGAAGCTCTCCCTGCTCCAGGATACATTAGCATGCTAATGCAACGAATACGACACAGGGGCGCACCACGCAGACAGCGCTACTGTGTGTGTGCGTGTGTGTGCACGTCAGCCCAGAATCCTATTGTTCCCCCCAATAATTTTCAGACTTTTCTTTGTTTTATTTTTTGTAAAATTACACTAGTGGCTGTATTGAAGAGTCCCCTAAATGTCCCAAGCGTCAAAGCCAATAACATTTTCCGTTCAGCGGGCTCCGTTTCAATCGAGGGAAGGAAGGATGATAAGATGGAAAGAAAGAAGAGGGAAAGACAGAGTGGGTGGGGTTAAGAAGGGAGCCGAGGGGGTTAGGAGGGGGCAGTAAAGTCATTGTGACCTTGTAGGACTGAAACGATGGAGGGCTGAGCAGAGAAATAAAGAAAACACAAACGCTGGTTGTATGTGTGAAAGAAAGCAGACGAGATAAATAAGAACAGACTTTTTGTGGGATAGCTTTCAGGAGCTTTGACTTCTTTCTCCCTCGTGTGACTTACATTTAGCAGACTTGCCAGAGGTCAGAGGTTACGGGTTCAGGGACAACATGAAGACAAGATGTGTCAACATCTCAACATAGGCTTTGATCCTGCTGGAGAGAATCTCTCATCCCACCTCATCCCTCTAGAAACTCACATATACCTCATCAATGTCACATGATAAATATACACCTTATAATTTATGTAAAATGTTAAAAACTACATCTGTTTTGTGGGCAGGCTTCCTGCCTTAGATACAGTATAGGCCTATAGTAATTATTATATTATTGTATTATTAATAATTATTTATAAACACAAACAGCACTGCTGTCCCACTTGTATGTACATTTAGTGGGAGGGTGGTATTAGAAACATGGCAAGAATTATTAAACCTGTTTTTCTCTCTCTGTGTGCCAACCACACATTTCCACCCCAAACTTCCACTGTTGCATTTAAAACATATGTTTTTATTTTATTTTTGCTGATTATATCATTTTATTTGTGATTTAAGAGTTATGGTTGCAAATTTCCCATTATTAAGGTGTGAATAGAGTTGTGGAAATGTCATTAGAGGTCTATTCTATACACAGACAAATCCTGAGAAAGTGAAAAGCTATATGCACACTGGCCTGCATTTCTTGAACTATACACCTTATTTAAGCCTGTCTTTAATTAACAGGTCAGCCAGCCAAAACCTGAAGTACAGTATCATGCCCTAACCAATAGCCTTTGTAAGACACAGCACAACAAACTCCAATTCATACAATATATTAGTTATTATCTACAGTACTACACAATGTGATGCATTTCATTCAATAATTGCAAATTCTTGTTGCCCTATTGAGACTTATTGCATGGCAGTGTCCTGGAAGGGTAGATTCCTCCCTCTGTGGTTACTTCGTTTTTTACCAACTTTGTTTGTATTGATGTTTTTCCTTGCCTGGGGTTAGGAGCAGGTTATTGAGGTTGTTGTTGGTTTCTTTGTGAAAGTTGGGCTTGTAAAGTATTTTGAGACCGCAATGTGATTAAGGGCTATATAAATAAAGTTGATTTGACTAGAGTGGTTCAGTCTGTATCTGTAGGTCTTCTGTGGGACTGCTCTAAGTACTATACTGTATATATGAAACCCCTATTTGGGCCAAACTCGCCATCAGGAAGATATCCTAATTGTCTTGTAACTAGCGGCTGTTGTTCCACCTATTTACAAGTGTGTACCACTTGTTTAAACAGGTCTCTAATATCAGGTTCAATCAATTGATCATGTATGTATGGCCCTTTTGCCTTTTGCCAGAAGTGAGTTAGCCACACCCATGATCTCTCAGACAGCTGACCCACATGGCTCTGAGCTGACCATAACATCAGAGACTTTGATAACATAACGCACCTAAAAAAACAGATCTTTAATCTGGCATATTCAACATGATCACTGCTCATCTGGACACAGCAATCTTCTGTTTAGAATCTTACTGATTTTATGGACTGTATTATTGTTTTATTATTGTTTTATTGATTTAATTATTGTCACATTATTTGCTTTTGTCTTGTAAGGTGACCTTGGGTGCTTTGAATGGCACCTATTAACGTTGTGTTATTAACAATAATGAGAGAAATCGGATTTAGCCGGATTTAGCTACCTGATTTAGCTACCTTCAGTTTAAATTTAAATCTAGCAGCCTTCTATTTAATTGAAAAAGAAATACAACTTTTTACTGCAGCATATTGCTGGGTCATCCCGGTACATCCCCAGAGCAAACGCCTGTCTAGAAAAATAGGCTTGTGATATATGTTAGTTATGATAGTTAATACTACTGTTAAGATAAGACAATCGTCACTTTAATTTGAGATAGTTTCATTCTCAATTAATGAGAAATATCTCCACAAAGCCTATCTGAATTAAGGTCAAGTAAAACTATTCAGGCAAACACCTATTTGTTTTGGACAGACGACTGAGGGGACGAAACAGTACCAATACCGTTACAGTTAGCTAGCGGTGTCAGGTCGACTGCGACCGGCAGGTATTTTTCAGATTTACAACTTTTACAAATGTAAAACAGACACAGTATCATAATTATATTATCTTATGACAAATGTGTCTGGCTGGCCCTGGATTTTGCATCCAAATACAGTACATATAGTAAATTTTTTCTGCATGTCTTCAGGATATTGTAAGAGGCTACATCCAGTCTGTCTATGTAGGATATATCTGTCCATGTTGTCTACATGTCCTATAAAAACATTATTTCGACATATTCACAATGAATCTAAGTTTGAAATGAACAGCATTGATGGAGGAACAGTGATTCCACTTGAAGTGAATCTTGTTTATCTGACACAGGACTGCGCATAGCAACATTGCGGCCTTCTGATCAGATTGCCTGTCAATCACACCCTGGTGAAGGGTCCATTGCCAATGGGTGTGGTTCTTCCTGATGGTGTGGACATTGGGCAGTTATGAAGAACAATTAGGGATTCCTGCACCCAACTTTAATTTGGCTCACCAAACAGTGTCTGACCAAGCTATTGGACAGGGGCTTGTGTAGGGTAATTTCACTAGCCCGGCACCATCCATGTTAATTATTGATAGGGGTGTCCTGTGACCTAGAGCATTGATCAGGCAAATTGCAAGCCTGGTTATACATACTTGGCACAGCCATAGAACACCTTGTATAGGCCCTTTAACCTACCCGTATCGTGTGGCTATCCCTGTTGCACCAGCACAGATCTCTGCAGTTGTGTGTGTGTGTGTGTGTGTGTGTGTGTGTGTGTGAGTCCTTACCCCTTGCTTTTAAAGAGATCCTATTACAATGGCAATTAGTGTTGGACATTAATTTATCACCCAGCGAGTGTTTATGTGCGTTTTTCTGTGTGAATGTATGCATGCATGCATGTGTGTGTGTGTGTGTCTTACACCGTGCACATATTGAGGTGACACTGATACAGCCGTAATTGCAGTTCTAATATTGATTCATGAAATGAAAAAGACATGATTCATGGGGGATACACATTGCATGTGCTTGCAACAATTGACTCCCATGTGGGTGTCCTGCCATGTTAACCCCTACCTCAGCCGTTTTCACACATGCTTACTTTGTACAATCGTGCACCCCCCACCCCCCACACACACACACCTGCACACACACACACACATATACTGTATAGTGTGTAATCAATAACATATTACACATATTTGAAGAGGTGCTGAATTTAGTCTTTAGGGATGCACACACACGCATACACACTCACCTACATGCAAACACACTCATACACCCACGCACACACACCAGACACAACAGACAGAATGAAATATATTGTACAGTACATATAAATCTCTCCCTCAACACCCGATGTTATTTTTCTCTTTCTGTGTATCTGGTTTATCCTAATGTGTGTGTGAGAACATGCATGTGGGTCTTTGCAGTGATGACACTATATTTACACACACACACACACACACATTATGTGATAGTGTAACATATAACTCTTGAGGAGAAGCTAACCATTATAAGCCAGAGCTGTATTCCCATTAGCATCTGTCATAGCCACTTACTCAGGGCGCCCTGCAGGACACTGTAAACGAGTGGAAAGCAAGAGCATAGTTCAACAAATTACAAGACCACATACAGTATCAACCCTTACCTATATATGAATGGAAACAATTAACATATTTAACATTTTGAAATGTGCATTTATGCAGTTATGAGCTAATACACTTGACAGTGGACCGTATTACCATACATTGTATGTGCATGGTGATTATCCAGTGATTTTACACTGTAAATATGAACAAAAACAAAGTAATTTACACCACACCAAACAACACTATTGTAGCCTTTGCAATATGTTTACAATGTGTAGGGAAGATATTTGAAGGGAGTTCAAATATCAACAAGCTTTATCCAGAATGATTTACTATGCCCTCAATTAAATGTAATGAAGCCATTTGCTGTTGTGTTCCACTGTGGATGGAATGCCTATAGGCCGGTATAACTAGCCGCAATATTAAACTTAACACTGATACTATAAGATAAATGTTCACTCCACCCTAAAAAAATCAAATAAAACTAAATATGCGAGCAGCTATCTGATTCAGTAGCAAAACGGAAACAGAGCATGTATGGGACAAAAGTTTGTCTGTCCAGTGTGTTTTAGTCATATTGTGGTGTTATCCCAGAGGTGCTGTCAAATGCTTGTTTAAAGAAACGGGAAGACACACACGCGCTCAGACACAGACATGCATGCTGACATACATGCTGAGCGTTTTGTACAGTGCAGGGGTCTTGGGTGTACCAGTGGCAGTGATGGATCTGCTATCAGCAGTTGTGTTGGCTGTATGGTGCTATTGTCCACCACTGGGATCTGTCAGAGCTGTTCTGCTGCAGTCACACATTCTACTGCTGCAAGACAGTATTTATCCTGTGTGTGTGCGTGTGCGCGCATGCGTATGTGAGAGGAAGAGTGATACCTACACCCCACACTATGTCATTGCATATACACACACATGCTTTACTACATACTGTAACTCATGTAGTATATTAGTTATTTTGTTTTATTTGCACCGTAACAGATTCTAAGCATTTGTAGCAGCGAAGCACGCTCAGTTGAATTGAGAGAGGAATTTGAGTGGGCCTCGTGCTCTCACTACACAGCATTGAACTTAGTCCGTGACATTATCCACAGCTACTGTAACCTGCATTAGCAGTGCCACTATACTGTAGTCTCTAAGGAAGCTATATGTGTGTGATGCTAACCCCTGCTGAGAGTGGGCCATAAAAAGGACTTAAACGCCTCAGGAAAAGGCTTCTGGTGGGTTTAAACACTTTGCCTCCTGGACCGTATTGAACATGAGAGAGGAAAGGTGGGGAGAGAGTAGTGAATAGGAGGAGAGGGCAGATTAAAATATATAGTTACAGAAGGAATGGGTGGCCTTCCTTGTAGTAACCACTGTTGTCCCTTCCACACACACGCACAGTCACACGCACGCACACACACACACGCGCACGTACACACACACTGGAAGTGCTACCGCTATTCTCAAAAAGGATTGCTATATATTTGTGTGGAGTAGTGGTTCAAAGAGTCGCTGAGTACAGTTTAATAGAGATATTTAAAGGGAGTTGTCCTTTAATCTGTGGAGACTATTTTCATAATTCATACTGTGTGTCCTGAGAGAGAGAGAGAGAGAGAGAGAGAGAGAGAGAGAGAGAGAGAGAGAGAGAGAATCTTCTTTGTTTTAGTAGAGGTCAGCGGGCACTGTGTCAACAATGGTTTCACCCATATTGTTTTTGTGGCCAGTGTGTGTGTGTGTGTGTATGTGTGTGTGTACACGCGCGCAGACACATTCAGATGACATATATTATCAGGAGTACCCAGTGTCCAAACATGAGAACTATGAGTTATGTGTTATTTTTCTAACCTGCAAGAATCTCCATTTAGACTACTAAGTAAAATGTATTATGATGTTATGAAATGTATATATAGTACTCATCTCTCTCTCTCTCTCTCTCTCTCTCTCTCTCTCTCTCGCTCTCTCTCTCTATCTCTCTCTCTCTCTCTCTCTCTCACTCTCTAGTGTGTAGACCGGGCTTCTATAAATCTGGGCTGGGCAACGTGGAGTGTTCAAAGTGTCCTCCCCACAGTGTTTCCCACCATGAGGGGGCGCTTTACTGCGGCTGTGAAAAAAACTACTTTCGTGCTGAGGGAGACCCCGCCTCCATGGCCTGTACCCGTAAGTGTGTGTATGTGTGTATATACACATGTAAGTGTACTTCTGTCCACAGCCTTTTTCCCAAGTTATTCTGTGGCTTTATTTATGCTGTGTTTTCTTTATGTTACGCAGAATATCTTCTCTCATGCTAGACTATTTCCCAGTGAACAGTAGCTCAACCGTGGAGTGTGAAGGTTTACACTGCCTGGTTAACTTAAAGGTCATTTTAACCACAGCTCCCAAAGAACCTCGACTGCCTCCTCCGTTTTTCTTCAGCTATCTTTCCATCTCCTGTAGTACTGGGATGCAGATGGCTTACAGATGCAAACGCCTCCCGCTACCCTGTTCCAAAATGTATTGCCCATAAATCAGTGCATTCCCCAATGACACGTTGTGCATACATCCTTTCCTAACGGCAATAAAGTATTATATATACGTGTAAATATATACATATATATTTTACCATGTCGGAAATTGCAGCATCAACCTCCAACCACAGTGAAAATGGTCTTTCTATTGTGGCAATCTCGACACGTTGTTCTGTCTGCAAGGCTAATCTTCACCTCTCGTCAAGAAGTCTGATGACGCGATGAGGAGGCTGTACATTTACAGATAAGATTAATTAAGATCGCAGTGATCATTTTTTTCTCTGGCAGGGATACACTAATGCATTAATGCATTCTATGCAGGCAACTCTCACACACTACAAAAAAGGACATCCTTTATTTGACACACCCAAGTCAACAGGATACTATAGATAGATGATTTGCTTCCATCATATTCAACACTAAATTCGTTATGTGCGTCACACACAAGCAACCCTCTTCCAGATTCTCCTAATACATTTCCATCCCTCTACTGGATTTGAAGCATTAAGAGGGCCTGCGTCCAGCATACAGGTTTTAAGTGCTGAGATCGCCTATTTTAAATACAACCCCTATGTAGTCCAGTGCTACGCAGCTCTATGTACTTTTAGTTTGTGTCCTCGGTGTAAAACCTCTGTGTGCGCTAAGCGTTTATTAATGCTGCCCTTTCGGTTCATTCAGTTAAAAACAGTTGAAGGAAAGTGGCTTTTAATCAGTAGGGGTTCCCTGTTGTGTCCCCTAACCCTACAACAATGAGATGTGTCTGGAGATGCAGTCTGCTGTTTATGTCAGTGTTATTATGGTTTTAGTTGAGTTATATAGGAATAATATATATTTCAAATGTTATACTGAAAAGTAGTAAGTATGCATTCAATTATAAAATACATACTGTACATAACCTGATCAAGATTAAGAAAAAACAAATCAGGACCCTGATGTATTTTACTATATTAATACTTACTGTACTTACTATTTTGTACTATTTTATTTTCTTGCAAAAAAAATTAAGGGGAAAGTCTGACAGTGCTGTAGCGTAATGGTAAAATCATATTTCTCAGCACAGACGATAACACATTTCCTGTCATTCTGTTCACATCCTTTAAAATTGACAGAAAACATATGTTCCTTCCGCTTGTTGCCAATCCTCAAGAGGCTCTAAGCGAGCCATTCTTGACAATTGTGATCAGAGCTGCCTGCCACCTGTTTCATTTGCACATACTTGGTTGTGTGTGCACACAAAATATTTATTTCTATTTACATAGTTACCATCTGTGAGCCAGGGTTCTACTTTGATGTCAGTCTGACAAATGTGACCTGCATGATCAGGTTTACACTGTATGAGTGCACATTGGAAAGAATCCTCACCTTCACACTCACATCTGTGCAAACATGATTTATTAATTCACACAATGATTAGCCTTAATTCAAGACACCTGTGTCATCAGTTGAACTTAAATAGTATACTGAAGCTAAATGTTAAAGGAATTGTGGAGATATATTGTAATGGACTACATGTTTGAGACACATGCACATTAAGGCATGTGTCTAATGCACACTAATGCAAGCTAAATGCACACTAAATGCACACTAATGCAAGCTAAATGCTCAGCTAATACGTTTTGTCAAATACAACAAACATCTCCTCGCATTTCAAAACACTGTCCATGAGTGTTGTGAAAGGCGTCCTGAAATTAAATGTATTATTATTTCGCTATTTTACCATTCTCTGTGCATGTTTAGAAAATAATCTGATACTGCTACACAGCCCTGGCTCCGTAAATAGTAACATAAACAAATGTTTTGCTTCACAATCCATTTCTGTGTGAGGTGCCACCCTGGATGACCACGGAGCGATACTGTTTTAATTTGAGCTCAAAGTTAACAATAATGTCTTAACCTGCCTTTAATAAGAACATTATAAAAACAATAAGCATTGCAAATAATGTATATAAAGACTTCAGATGCATAAAACTTCTAAGTCCATCTGAAAAAAAGTTAGCAATTTAAACCAGCAATATTTATTAGGTTTCTATATGTGGTTTACAAATTTCACCTTTATTGCACGGAACATGTTATTTGCAAAAACAAATGACTAATTATTTAAATATTACATTATTACAAGATGACTTAGATGATGGACTTAGAGTTCCTTAAGTTCTCTAAGTATTTGAGTATTTTTGGGCAGAGTTACCAGGAGAGTATGTTCAGAGGGAGGCAATACTGTATGTTATCCAGATTATGTCCTTGATGAAGAGCAGTGGGTCCTTGAACTGTGACAACTGGATCTGTAAGAATATGCCAATGCTTAAGCATAGTCAATTTGAAATTGTAAATTGCAATACAATAAACTGCATTTCCTCTTCTTTCTTGTTTTACATTAGGCCAGCTCCATGTGTAAAACTAACTTTTAGATACAGTATAGGCTATATTTTATAGCTCTGAGGTGGGCACTGCTAACCATGAGAATAGTGTTATGTTCTTTTTTTTTGGTATAATGTGGTAGTAAGACTCAATCTACATATTCAGTTGATACAATTGATACATTGATTAATACAAAATCTTGGGAGACAATTGTAAATAAGCAGTACAACCATTAAAACATGAAATAATAATGTCTCGCTTTGTTCCTGAATGGCATACATGATCCAAATATCTGTATGTATGTGAGAATATTTTGACAAAAAGGATGCTATTCAAATTGGACAAATGTATTAAAGAGAAAAAAAATCCCACATAATAATAGTAATTTTTAGCAAAAATTACTGCCCTTTAGTTGTTCAAATTGAGTAAAGCCCCTATAAAGGATAATAATGTAGCTTTATCTTAAGGACTAGTGACATCTTCAGACGTCTTCTGAATCACTATGACTGAAAGTAACTAAACCTAAAAAATACAGTAAGTGCAATGTATTTAAAAAATGACAAAGACAAGCCCAATCCAGATTGTATTCCACACATTAACCCAGTGACAAGGAACAAAGCAGGGTCAAGAATATTCGTGTTACACTTCCACACATGCAGATGCTGGAATGCATTAAGTAAAGGATAACATTTGTTAGAATTTTAAGGAAATATTGGCAGACTTTTCAGGATTTAGGGGCATAGGGTGGATACATATAGGGTCTAAATGCATAAAGCATACCATCAGACATGTTTTTTAGCTCAGTTCCACTTATTACTCTTGTAGACTATTTTGACTTTGAAACTTTTATATAGAAACATTTTATATACTCTTACAAGAAGACACATTGGCGTGAAGCACAACATTTTTGCGGTGTTCCAAAGTTCCAAACACGAATACCGGGCAGGGCTTCGGGGTTGGAATTATTATTTTTCCCCTCCCGGCCAACTAAACACACTAGAGAAAGCATTTTATCTCAAAGCTCAAATCTTTAATGCCCCCCCCCCCCCCATCCTTTGCCTTCCCACCCTGTCTCAACAGAGTGCTTTGGCAGTGTTGGTCTTGTCCTCCATGTAATTACAGGCGTAGCTTTGATATGAAGATCTGGAAATATTCAACCAAATCTGGTCGCAATAAAAAAGCGTTGCGCGCGTTGCGCGGCCCCTGAATCTGACGGAGTCTGAGGTTTTTCTGGCCTGTGTCATGTCCTTCTCCACTCTCGCTGATCCGGAGAACAAGAGTGAAAGGGGATATATATATATATATATATATAGAGAGAGAGAGAGAGAGAGAGAGAGAGAGGAATGCAGCTGTCAATCTCAGTGAGTGGCCCAGCACTCAGCCCTTCTATGATAGACTGAATAATAACTGTGTGTTCTCATCCTCCTTCACCGCCAGGCCCTCCGACGGCGCCACGCAACGTGATCTCGGCAATCAACGAGACGTCGGTCATCCTGGACTGGAACTGGCCGGAGGACACGGGCGGTCGCCGCGACGTCACCTTCGCCGTGGTGTGCAAGCGTTGTCGCCGCGACAACGGCGCCGGCGCCCAGCGATGCGAGCCGTGCCGGAGCAAAGTGCGCTTCCTGCCGCGGGCGGCGGAGCTCCGGAACACCACGGTGTCCGTGACAGACCTGCTGGCGCACACCAACTACACCTTTGAGATCGAGGCCCTCAACGGAGTGTCGGCGCTGGCGCCCGCGCTCAGACAGTATGCTGCCGTCACCATCACCACCAACCAGGCTGGTGAGGACATAGGAGAGATGGACGGACTGACAGACTGACTCATAAATAGACAGACAGACAGAGACAGACATACAGTAGGAGAGATGGACAGACTGACTTGTAAATGGACATACAGACAGATAAGAGAGATGGACAGACAGACAGACATATGAGAGATGGACAGATTGACTCATAAAAAGACAGACAGACAGGCAGAGGGGCAGACAGACAGAGGGGCAGATCTATCTATCTGTCTGTCTGCCTGTCTGTCTGTCACACACGAACACACACACACACATGCACGCACGCCTACGCACACACACACAAAGGCAGATGTCAATGTCTAACCCACACATACAGTTCATGGGTTCTACACACATGCGGCCCAACATTCATTGTGGGACATTTACAAGACAAACCCAGGCTGCTATTCGCTTGTTTAACGACCAGGATCGGATGTCTTCCTCCTCACAATAAAACACACAAATAAAACACACATACAACCTTATAGTTTTAACAGACACCCTTAACAGACACGAAGATGTGCTCCCAAACTCCCATCGTTCTCTTGTACAGTTATCTTTCGCTGCTCCGTCGCTCCCATGGAGGAATGAAGAGAAATTCCAGCAGACAAATCGATCCGGCTGTGGTTGAACGCTCCAAACCTCAGAAATCCAGCGAGGCTCTGAACGGGGAATGCGGTGTGGCCTCGCTTAAATGTGTCCACGTGGGCTGTTGATATTCTTACCTCAGCATCGCTGTCTGTCAGTCTGACTGCTTGTCTGTCTATATACAGACACACACACACACACACACACACACACACACACACACACACACACTGTCCTTTACATGAACATAGCTGGACTATATTAGAGGTGAGAGGGGTAAAAGTAACCTTCTTAAAGTGGCAGTACAGAGAATAGGCGTAAATACCGATTTGCAATATGTGTGCATCTATGCCTGGCTGCGTTTCTATCTGTCTAGTCTTCTAGACGTTGTTGAGCTGCATGTCTCTAGCTTGGTGTTAATTCTATCTGTCGCTCTATGCTGTGAATAGATATTAGATGCAAAGAGGGCCTTTCGACCGTAAGAGCACTGTGTGTGATCAGAATAGCAAAGACCATCTTTAATGTTTTATAGCGGTGGAGATTATCACACATGATGGAGAGTCTTGCTTCCTTATCTCACGTTTAAAGACTACCCCCACCCCTCCACCCCCATCTCTCTCTCTCTTTCTCTCTTTCTCTCTTACTCTCTCTCTCTCTCTGTCTCTCCTTCCCTGTCAAAACAAATATCACAGCCTTCAGCTGCACATTGTCCATCAGCCTTGACTTTAGTTTACAAGGATTAGGGATGTCTTGGCCCCGCCCTAAAGTACTACACACAACATAACATGCACGCACACGCACACGCACACACACACACACACACCCGTGTGCATATACAGTACACGAAAAAGCACACACCCACACCCGTGTACATATACAGTACACGCAAAAGCACGCGCACACACACACACACACATACACAGATGTCAGAGCTGTTACAAGTTGGATTAAGGGTGTATTATGGAAGGAGAAGTCTGTTCTGGCTTTTTCTGCCAAGGCGTTGTCAAATATTATAGCTCCTCATCTCATCTCATTTGGCTGAATCCCATTTCACCCCTTGCCCCTATCCCATAACCCTAACCCTCTGTTTTGTGCATTCATGTGTAGGGGTAGGGCGTCCCAATTCTTGTCTGGATTGAGTGTTAGGACTATATCGCCCTTCAAACTAAGTATTTTCAGAAGAACATTACAAACGGAGTGCTTTGATACATTTTTCATTCACATTACCGAACGGTATTGTGAATTACTGGTATATGGCTGCTCAACCGACTAAATAAAAAAAGTATTTTCTCCACCTTTTAAATATGTAAAAATTACGAAAATCATTGTATTACCTTAGTTTAATGTCATTTAATTTTAGGCTATTACCGGTATGGTAGGTTTTCGCATAAAAAAAGTAGTACCACGCCCACTGGTGTTCTGATTATCTATGCTAGCGCCGGTAACTAGCTTGCTAATCAACTAATTTTAAGGTGGTACTGGTACATTGATCTAACAGATTTGTGCATGACAATCCCACATTTGGTCATGTTTCGATTCATTGCTAGGCGTACAGTACTGTAGATCGATTGATACGTCAATTTGAAGTTATGAACGCAGTGTGTTTTCAGTCTTCCCATCAGATGGCAACTGTTTTGTGTTTTCAGTCTCCCCATCAGATACCGGTAGATAACAACCGTCATTGTGATACGGTCACATTATTGCCAATGCCATAATGTACTAAGCTTATAAATATAAACGTCAAAAAGATGCCTATATAGCCCACGCAACAGAGATCGTCATGGCATTATGGAAATGTAAAAGCCAGTAAAAACACTCACGATTAAGCAATTGACTACTGCACGGTCTGGTTCTTGGAAGTGTTGTCCCATTTCGTAAGGGAATATTTCAACTCTTGCCCCTTCTACAGTATCTTAGTTCCTAGGAGCAAGGGGTATCTCCTCCCCATGTCTATCATCTCCCTTCCTTTACAGTCAGCATATCAGTGCTAGAATGTTTTTCCTCAGCATATCCTTGTGAGAGGATAGGGAGAGGAGAGGAGAGGAGAGACTATTGCAGATCTTTATATTGCATATACTGTACAGAATATAGTGCATAGTACTGTAGCATATCCTCTCTATCAGCGTATGTCTTACTCTATTTGCACAATACATGCAGTACTGTACATGTTACAGTTTGATACTTCCTAACTACAAGTCTCCATTAGATTGAAAACACAAACGACAAACAACAGGCGAAGTACAATAAGAGCCATTAAGTACCAACAAGCAGTACGTCTACAGGAGAGAGGCAAATACAGCCAACACACAGGAGAAGTAATGGAACAGGCGACACACACATGGCGAGGAGCCGGCCAGCTCGGAGGGGGAGCTGTATTAAATGCTGTCAGTCACCACTGCTGTAAAAAAGACCACAGAGCCAATAAAGGAAAGGTGTGTGTGTGTGTGTGTGTGTGTGTGTGGGGGGGGGGGGGCAGAGGAGAGAAGAGAAGAGGAGAGGAGAGGTGGAAAGTGTCTAGGAACATATTCACCCATCTGGAGTCATTACGCTGAAGAGGAACAAAAATAACTTGCAGTGGATGACGATAGGCATATACGCTCGTGCTTTTAGCTCTTAGGGATGCACGCGCACACGCACATACGCTCACACACACACACACACTATACATAACCGCGATATAATCACAATGGAGAAAGGCTTGAACATTTCAAAGACAAACATGTTGTTTCCTGTGGTCTAATAAAATTAAAAGTGCAGGCCTCAGATGGTGACTGGCCCCCTGAGCTGCCTAGCAATTAGAGAGCAGTAAAATTGGAAAATAATAAAGTGAATAAAGGAGGGAGAGAGAGAGAGAGAGAGAGAGAGAGAGAGAGAGAGAGAGAGAGAGACGGAAGGATGATGGAGGGGGAGAGGGGGGGTCTGATATTTCAGCCAGATTGGGACCATGTGAATTCCCCCGGGGCAAGGCAGTGCTTTGACCAGAGAGAAAAGAGTGAGTGTGTGCGCACGTGCATGTGTTGGGTGTGTGTTGGGTGGGGGTGGTGACAAGGGATCGAGGAGATAGCAAGGAGATGAGGACACGAGCCGAGAAGGGGAGAGGGAAAAAGGCACAATGGTGAAGGAGATAAGGCCAGCGGCAGACACGGAGAGAGGATGGAGTGACAGGGAGGCAGCAAGACACCCAGGAAGGGAGACAGACGCAGGGAGCACAGGGGGTGAAGGAGAGAGGGAGAGAGGGAGAGAGAGAGGGAGAGAGGGGGCAGCTGGAATGTCATAGGACTGCTGAATCTGACTGCCATGTCTATGTTTCGTTAAGACAAAACCACAGTTTCTGGTGGACAGGAGATATGTTGAAATACATCAGCATCTGCTATGTCTGTCTATCTCTGTGTGTGTGTGTGTGTGTGTGTGTCAGGGATTGTGTTTAGCTCAGTGTTGGTGGATGGATGGATGTAACAGCCTCCCCACCTGTTATGTGGTCCACTGGGTAACAAAGTGAATTAGGTCAACAGGAAGAGCTGACAATCAACAGGATACACAATGTACCACATCAGGAAGTGAACTTCCTCTGAACCTTCATATAAATTATCTGTTTCTCTCTCTCTCTCTCTCTCTCTCCCTATTGCCCACCTCAATAGGTCTCTCTCCCACCTTCCCGTGCAATTAAATGTCCCATTTCATATTTAGAAATGAGCTTTATTTACATGACCAGCTAACCAGTATTGCAAAGGTATTTCATAATTTGAATATCAAAGAGAACAATGTTAGTTCAATGATGGAATTTTGTAATAGAGGCTACATTCAACACACCAGGTACTAATTAGAGCAAATATTGAATAGCTTCAAATCACTATTTGCCTGGGTTGATGGTAGAATTAAATCAATGGAAAAATGTGTATTTATTTGAGTATTTATTTTACTTAGCTCATATTACATGATATCTCTCTCTCTCTCTCTCTCTCTCTCTCCCTTCCCGTAGCTCCATCTCCTGTATCCGTGATCAGGAAGGATCGGACATCTAGGAATAGCATCTCCTTGTCCTGGCTGGAGCCGGAGAGACCCAATGGTATCATCCTCGACTACGAGGTCAAATACTATGAAAAGGTCAGTCGGTAGAAGGAAGTGCTTTTGAGCAAATCAGTGCATGATGCTTTGCTTCCTGAGAAAGCAGCATTATGTAAGTAAGCATATTAGTCATGGTTTTCCTTCCCTACTGTAGTACCACTTTCTTTTAAAACAACGTTTTCTTGATGCTATTAAAATGCTTTGCAAAACAAGTCGATTTTGCTTGGAGAACAAGTGAAATAATCTAACTCCGTAGGCAGATTATCTCACTTGCTTTAAGAAAGATTACATTTTAAGAGTCAATGTCTTGTTAAATGACGCAGGAATCAATATTTTTTCTCTCTTCTCCTTTCGTCTGCTCTCTCTCTCTCTCTCTCTCTCTCTCTCTCTCTCTTTCGTGCTTGTCTCTCTAGGCTCTGTCTTAATGGAGACTAGTTTTATGGCTGACAGCAAATGTGCCTGTAGGGGTCTCTTTGCGTGTCTATGAGGAAAATTAGTGCAGAACGAATTACACTGGCTTCCAGCACCAACACTGTGTAACGCAGAGGGCTATGGCTGACATTTGATGGTGAAATTACCCATGGATGCTAGTTTAATCACTCTGACACAAGCTGCGTGCGTGCGTGCGTGCCAGCGTGCGTGCGTATAAGTTAGTGCATGTGTACAAGTTTGTGTGACAATGTGTGTATGTGTCCCAAATCACCGTTTCTTGAATGCCAGTGCTGGCCCCTAATCCCTTGATTAGTAGGCAGGGGGATCCTCCCTCTTGTCTAAATGCTGGTCCCAGGTCAGCAGACCTTTACCTAACGTGTTGAAATACGGCTGCGGCATGCAGAGAGGAGCTGTTAATGACGTCTAGCATTGTTTGTTTCGTACAGTGGGTGAACACCTGCAGCACAGCATACACACATGCACACAGACAATGATGCAAATATAAAAGCTGAGAAATCACTGGAGCACTGCACCGATCTCTCCATTGGTTTGGGAATCAGCCCAGACACATACCAACCGGCGACAAAGGGCTCTGCCATGTGGAAGAATGATTTAAGACCTCCAGTGGGACCCCCCATGTTTGTTGGTGGCCTTCACCCAGCTTCAGACAGTCCACTTACGACCCCTGGCTGGCGGAGGCCGGGGGCAAGGGGAGAATCCCCTGGGCGAGAGAGAGAGAGAGAGAGAGAGAGAGAGAGATGTGTGTAGAAATAGCCAGTGAGACATTGAAAGGGAGAGATATTGCTGTAAAGGGAGATGTGTTTACACCTCTGGCCTCGCCACAGCTGCCTCCCAATGCCTTTATTTACAGCGTTCCAAAACAAAGGGCACACTTTGTTTTAGCGTGTAGTCACGCACAGCACACACAATATGATGCTGGGCTGTCAGCCACTACTTACTGGACACTACCGTGTCTAGCACACCATTCTCATAGCTTTTCGTCCTGTACTGTATGGAGTTACAGGCCAGCTCTGAGATTTCTTATGTATGATCTTCTTATTAAAATAATAAATGTGTTTAAGTCAGTAATATGCTGGCATGTTTTTAATAGCTTGGCGTTTTTTGTCATGTTCTATTCTTAATCAAACACATTATTTCAAGTTGAGTACAAGCACTGATTGTGGTGTATCTCCCAAATATCTGAGAAGAAAAGAAAACTCAAAGTGTAGCTGCACCCCAGCTCTGAGCCTGACTCCACCTTTAATGTGTAGCTGCACCCCAGCGCTGAGCCTTACTCCACCTTTAGCATGAACGTTAACATTTGAGTTTGATGACGTATGAGCTTGCTAAGTGTCCCCCTGACAACCAGCCAGGTCCTGCAGTTATTTTTACCGGTTATGACGTGTAGTTCTGTTTTCAGCCCATAAAATGCAGATTAAAAATAATAAAAATAAAAAAAGGACAATATTAACACCAGCATTGTCTCATCACAGATCAACCAGTTTACTTAGTTTATAGTTCAAAAAACACATTTTAGAGTGCAGTTACAGTTGAATCTGGTGAAACCCAGTCCCAGACTATATATAATATCGCTTTCCTGTGCTAAAATCATGGCTAAAAGGCACAGCATCACAGATAAGGCACATCCAAATGCATTTAGGAAAAAGTGAATATGTGGGAATACACTTTCCTGATTGTTTGTGCGTGTTTTATCGACACAATCTCAATGCACAGTAAAGAGACGTTGAAATCCATTTGAATTTGGCCTGTTTATTTATACGTGACTCTTAAGATGGAAGGAATTCTGTCTCAAAGGTCCTTTGTATTTACAAAGCTTCCCTTTCTCCTCCTGTACATCTCCTTTGTGTGTGCGCATGCGTGTGCGTGTGTGTGTGTGTGTGTGTGTGTGTGTGTGTGTGCACGCACGCATGCTGAATAGGCTGTAATCCAACACAGCTCTGTTTACACTGCCAGAACAACGCCGCACGGAGGCCGTATTAAATTCTACCGGTATTCTGCGCACGCACAAACACACACACACACACGGAACTGCCATTAGAACCTAGATTGTACACTCAGACACACCTGTGTGTGATTTTCTGGGGATCACATGCTGTCCTGAGCTATATAGTGACAAACTGTCAGTAGATTTATGGATGTGATGAATAGGCATTCCAGTATGAGGGTAGGGTATCACTTACCTTATTTCTCTTTCACACACACACGCACACACACACGCACGCACGCACACATGCGCACACACACACACACACACACGCACACACTCATCTTCAACACGGGGGCCAGGATATGGCACAATATTCTGTATACTGTGTGCCAGTGTATTAGCCATGTGTGTTTATGCTCCATGGTGTTTATACTACAGTAAAGGGCGACTGGATATTGAACGTGGTTGGCTCTAGGTATTTGTTTGATAAGACTGTCTAAGTTTACACAGCATGTAACTTATTTGCAAGATGCTGTAGTTCAAGTTATCCCTGAACAGATTGTTGTTAAGATTAAACTCAACCAAGCTCTTCTTTAATCAGTTCAACTTCATGTCTCATAGTGGAGTACAAACGGATGAATTAATTGTGCTGAACATGAACAGCATTGCTGTTGACATGTCTACTTTCTCTTTATTCATCTTTATTTGATTTATGCATCTATGTCAAATCAGACCATCTGCGATATAGTTGGCAATATCATTATAATGATTTCAATGATTTGCAATTGATCTACAATTAATTTACAAAATACAGACAGGGAAGTTATTGTAACATTACCTCATCCCTACCTCTTGCAAGACAGCTGCTGTTCTGACTGAACTGCCGCTCTCTTCAATTCTCACTGGTCACCAAGTGTGGAGGTAGTGCGATGAGGCAAAGGGAGATTATGGGAAATGTAGTCTAATGCTTTTTACACACCACTCCTTGGAGTGCCTTTAATTCATTCAGCTTCTACATTATGAGTAGCCTTTTAACATTCGGTTTTGCTTCGGTGCCCATTAGCTTATTCGTATTTATTTGGTTTTGATTAGTGGTATGTGTTTAATATCAAACCTCCCTCTGAGTCTAATCTGGCAACAATTGACAATTATAACCACCCCCCCCTCCACACACACACACACACACACACACACGTGCACACACACACACGCACACACGCACACACACACGTCAGAAATAGCTTTGGCTTAGCTTCCATGGTGCAATCACAATCCAATAACTATCTTTTCATTGACAGCCTTGGCATGGCATTTGATGAAGCACTCTTCATAAAGTATGGTATGTAAGCAGGCCACACCAGGAACCACGTTCCCTCTATTAAACGCTAGTCTCCTCCCTTATCTACCGCCTATACCGCTCCCACGAGGTGGAAAATGCCAGTGCCATGCTGGCCTATACGCATGAGAGGGGAGGGTTCTTTATGACTATCTGTGCTACTCTTCGTCTTCTCCTCTTCATCGCATATGTCCCTTCACATCTGGAGCCAATGAGCTGCGTGGCGGCAGTGTGTAAAATCTTAATAGCAGGGATCAGGAGGGGAGACCATGTGAAATAGAAAAGGCATAATTCATCAGAATGGGTAGTAAGCATGCTGTCTGGCGTGTGTGTGTGTGTGCCTGCGTGAGTGTGTGCATGCGTGCGCATGTAAAAACACACTGTGTCATTTATTGCGTGGAATTTATTGTATGCTATTGTTTTTTTATTATTACTGTATGTTTAAATGTTAGCTTTATCAACCTTGGCTGGTGTCACATTTTACAGTAATACTGTTCCCCATGATCTGCACTCTATTGAGCCTTTACAATAACTAGTCCATCATTTCTCCACAGTGTGGGGGGTTATGAATGTCTATATATATAAAGTATGTGGCTCAGTGTGGATCAGCGGTGTTGTTTGCTCACCTATCCCCCACAACCCCACCTCTCTCTCTCTCTCTCTCTCTCTCTCTCTCTCTCTCGCTCTCTCTCTCTTCTTCGGTGGTCCCCACTGTGTCGTAGCAGGAGCAGGAAACCAGCTACACAATACTGCGGGCCAAGGGCTGCAACGTGACGATCACGGGGCTGAAGGCCGACACCGTCTACCTCCTGCAGATCAGGGCGCGCACGGCCGCAGGATACGGGGCCAGCAGCCGGAGCTTTGAGTTCGAGACTAGCCCTGACTGTGAGTTTGACACACATTTACAAAAGATGAGAATGTTTTTGTAAATTATATAAACAAACTAAATTGAACAACTACATCACATGATTTTAATCATAGGTAATTGAATGCTAATATATTTCTAATATTATTTGCTACATTTAAATGTATAAAATAAATGTTTGTAGTTTAATAGTATTTTTATACATATAAAGTTAATCTTCTGCTGTAGTTTTTTAAATGCTGTCTTCCTCTCATGCTTCCTCATAGCAAGCTTCTTTCTGTGGGTTGTGGCTCAAATCAAAAGCACTGCTTTAGGCAATTTGAAAGAACTTTAAATGTTTTATTGGCATCGGTTTTGTCAATGTCGGAGTGTGAAAGCACTGATATCTAAGCCTTGAAGCAGAATACATATTTTATAATTTATTTGTAGATGGCAATGGCATATACAGTATGAATTAAAGGTATAGTCAGCTATTGCAAGCTATTTGTAAGCTAATACACTTTTTTTTTTGTCAAATTCACCAAATATCTCCTCACATTTCGCTAGCTGGTAGTACTACACAGCCTTGGCTCAGATAAAGTGGCAAACACTGCTCAAAACAACAATGCCGCTTCACAATGTGTTTCAATGTGCCGGAGTTTGTTTTGATTTGAGCTAGCAAGCGTTCTCAAGAATAACCCCGTCTTTAATGTTGACGGCCTTGGCACTTTGGGAAGGGTAAAACATTTGTTTGTGCAAAATCTGAACACAGGTGAAGCGTATAGTGTTGATTAGGGGTCCATTCCTCCTTTATATACAGTAGCCAAATCTAGTGAGGCAGGTGCAACCTATTGTACAGTATATAACATGTTTCAGTTATCAGTCTGTCTGTCTGTCTGACTTTCTCTGTGTGTGTGTGTGTGTGCACTTGGGCTTGGGTTTTCCAGCAGCCTTCTCTATGTCAGGAGAAAACAGCCAGGTGGTTCTGATCGCCATCTCCTCGGCGGTGGCCATCATCCTGCTCACCGTGCTGCTCTACGTACTGATCAGCAGGTCTGTCCGCCACTCACGGCATCAGGGCTGTCCAAACCAATCACACGGCTCATTTGGCTTGATGTCCCGCCTCTAGTGAAAGCCACAGCTCTAATGTCATCAATTTACACATCGTGTTTTTCATAATTACAGTTTATTTTGTGTGTGTGTGTGTGTGTGTGTTTGCGCGTGCGTGTGTGTGTGTGCGCGTGAGTGTGTGTGTGTGTGTACATTCCCATGCCACCATGCACCAATAAATGCCATGCTCTTTTATATTTACCCTGGTAGTAGATGTATTGCTTTACCCTCCCTCGCTGCATTTGAAGAGAAAAACTAAAAGCAGTGTGTGTGTGTGTGTGCGTGGTTTGGCAGTCCTCACTACTCAGTGAGAGTATAAATCCATGGCTCGTTATAAGACTCACTGATCCTCCCATGGCTTATAACAGAGGAAAGCAAACTGGATTACAGACACACACACGCACACACACACACACACAGTTCTCACTGCTCTCCATGCGTCAGGGCGAGTGAGTGGAGTCTTGTAGGGAAATGTAGCATTACTTGTGACCTATCTCTGTTTAAATTGGCAGGTTTTGTTGCCACAGCAAATCCAAACATCCCGATGAGAAAAGACTGCACTTTGGCAACGGTCACTGTAAGTAGTGGACTCTCGCTCCCTCCCGGCCTATCGCACATTGTCCTGTCTTTACTCTGCTATTCTGTGCCATAGATAACTATCCTTGCCATTGACATGGCTCACTTTAACCCCCGTCTCCCACCTTCCATTATTTCTTGCTCTATCTCTCTTTGCAACCCCTCATTTATTCTAATATGGGCTTCTGGGGACCGAGTGAGAGATGGCGACGCCATATTACACACGCTGTCTCCATCACATCATTTTACAGCAGCCCGCTGTGTGGACGCACACTGGTTGACGCCTCGATGTGTTGGGGTCTTGCTTCACTTAGAAACACAGGGGGACTCTTTGTGTTCGCTGCTCTCAGCTGCCTCACATACAGTCTCGCGGAGCCAGCCTTTACTTGCTTAAAGTCTGGGACACAGACTTGGCTAACTGGTTACTGCTTAAAATAAACTGAAAGGCTGAAATTGCACTAGCGTTGTTGTGCCAGAATGATGTTTACGTGATTGACAGTGCTACTGAAACAGCCAATGAAAATCTACTACCCCTGATAGTGCTGACATAGTCTCACAGTGTCTGCCTTTAAAGTCTAGGACAGCGCTGGCTAACCGCGTCAAGAGAGAGGTATTTTGATTGACATGCACGACGACCAACTACGTAACCTTAGAATGAGGAATTTGTTGGAAAACTAAACGTTGCACCGGAAATTACAGATATATACTTGTGAGTGACAATGCTAACATCCAAAGTAAATTGACAGTATCACTTCCAGAAAGTCGGTGTTAAGTTTAAATAGTATATGTACCAGACGTTCAAGCACATGTTGCCTATGTGTGACAAAGTGCTGATAAACGGCAGAGGCTGAGACTACCTCACACCTGACCGCTCCTCGCCCACTTTAAGGCATTAGTCGTCTTTAATTACATACATACATATATTTGTATAACCCCAGGATGTTTTAAAGTTCTTCCTGCTTGAGCTAATGGCCGTGCGCTGTGTCTTTCCCAGTGCGTCTGCCAGGCATCAGGACTTATGTGGACCCTCACACCTATGAGGACCCCAGCCAGGCTGTGCATGAATTCGCCAAGGAGCTGGATGCCTCCTGTATTGCCATTGACAAAGTGGTGGGGGCTGGTAAGAGATCCATTGCGCGCACACATTACATAATACAACCTACAGTATAGTATTATAATTCAAATGTACATGTATATTTATAAAACTGACCCAAACTCTGGGAATTTTTGGTTTTCATCTTAACAATGTATTATATCTATGAAAACACACATAAGGTATCCCATAATGTATCCCCACAACAAGTAGCAAAAACAAGCAAGTACAGTATACAAACTTACAAGCAGTATAACTAAAGCCAAGTAAAACGTGAAAAAGTCGACCTAACAATTAATCTGAAAACAGGAGAAAAATATACAGAAAATATAGTAACCCCATATATCGTCCCGAATACACGCACTCTAGCACTGATTCAACATAAAGCATATCCTGAATTCACTTATGCAAACGTTACACATGCATACACACACTTAACGGAATAGGTATATTGCTGTTACTACAGTAGCTGTAGCCAAAAGCTATTAAAATCAGGTGTGTGCCATATAACACAGCTGGAAATGAGAAATCATTTAGCAGCCCAGCTTGAGGTCCCATCTCACCGCCACACCTCATAGACACAGGGGCAGAAAGGTATGTAGGGAAGGAGGGATGAAAAGGTTCATGGGCAGAGACAGAGAACTCACTCCTGCCTATCTCTCCTCTCCTCTCCTCTCCTCTCCTCTCCCCTCTCCCCCACTCTCCCTGATGTCCAGAGCAGTGCACGTATTGTGTGAGTTATGGTGAGTGCAGGCAGAGGAGACCGAGGCTGCAGCCCCACAGTCCATAACAGCACAATGGTCTCCACACCACACCATAAAGCTGTCAGAGTCTAATACCCTGGCTTGCATACCGTTGACATCGCACCAGACTACAGAATCAGTGGGCCAGTAGTATTTCTCCTAGCGCGACGCTAAGACAAAGTATATTTATGTACTATGCTCAAGTACAATCATTCTCGCGCTTGCTGAAGTACAGGCTTAGCAGAAGCATATAGGCAACAGCCTGCCTTTACAGTTGCTCAACTGTAGCTGCTTCTGTAACGGTTTGTGCATTTATTTGACAGAATGTGTAGGGTTATTGTCATTGAGCTATAGTGTTTATGTATTTCTCTGTATAGGTGTGTAAATATCACTGTGTGTCATATGATGTAGCGGACACCTACATCAAAATAATATATCCTCTATGTTGACTTTCTTTAAAAGCAGCGCATATAGATTTTTCAAGCGCTGCCATAGATATGCCCAGTGTACTGCATACCTACTTCAATTGTGTCCATCTGTGCAAATGCAATTTAGCTGTGTAATTTGTCTCGGGCTTCATAGGGGACACTAGACAATGTACAATACACCTCTTCCTCTAAGGCCTGTCTGAAGGCCTGAATCCCATCTGTCTTCATTAGCCACGTTAACGAGACTTTGATCCTGTCGCCAAGTGGTGATTGCAAGACAGTACACATGCCCCGTTCACCACCACCACCCTTTCTTAAATAGGTCAGACCCTTACTTAACATCAAAGTGGGGATACATAGCTACACGCAACGCGGCTAAAGTGGTTTTGGTGCTTGCAATCAAGCCTTATTAGAACTGGGATCTTCTTTCTGGGAGTGACCACATAAAAACTAAAGGTGTGTCCACTAGCTACAGCCAGATGATTGGGGCCCAAGCGAGGCCTTTGCGGAGCTCAACGAGCATGCCATAGTAGTTAAGACGGGTTGCAGTTATGTAAGTTCTTCCAGACCCGTTGTGTTAAGGTTTGACCCATGTTGTTAGCCCTTATCCCTGATGCAGTGACTGCAGTCAGACTAGAACCAGGAAAAGAAACGGGAAGAGGAATGAACCTGAAGGCTGGAGGTGTTGAAAGGGCCGTTGAACCACTCTCATATACATATACATTATGGAATGACTGAGATATTTATATGCAGCTCATCCTATCCACTCTTGCCAAGTCACTATGGCCAGCTGGACGCTGGCTGAGAACTGCCTTTGAAGTGGTCAGACTGCCCTGAAGGCCTACCATGGAAGAGCATACGCACGCGCATGCACACTCACACATGCACACATATATCCCATAACCATCTAGGAATGATAATTGGTTCCTCCCAGCGCCCGTGTTATGCTGAGTCATAGTGGGTTTTAATGCAGAGCTGGAAAGTTGAAAGGTCAACAAATTGTAGCGTGGACACGGGTGGAGAGAGCCTGGGGTCCTGCATACCTCGATTAGTCTTCTACCGTGAATATTTGATTCATTGCAGATCCCTCTCCAACACTAATAAGTAGATTTGAGCAATTAATGTCTGTTGACTTTAGATGAGGAGTGATGAATAGGTGATAAGATACATATAATTGTGGGCCTTGAGTATTAATAGCTATAATCAAGACATGGAAAAATTCCCTAAAAGCAATTAACTAATCATTGGCTCCTGAAAACATGAAGGGAAATGTATGTTTGATTTCCATTAACATTTCTGCAATGTTTTGATAATTTTTCATGAATGTTGTTAAGGCGTTTAAGGTTTCAGGACATTTTTAATGTGTTTTAAACATTTGGGTCTTTAGGTGAGTTTGGTGAGGTGTGCAGCGGTCGTCTGAAGCTGCCCAGTAAGAAAGAGATATGTGTGGCCATTAAGACTCTCAAGGCCGGTTACACAGACAAGCAGAGGCGGGACTTCCTGGCTGAGGCGTCAATCATGGGGCAGTTTGATCACCCCAACATCATCAGACTGGAAGGAGTTGTCACGCGCAGTAAGTTCTGCTAACTCACTGTTTGACTTTGATGATCTGCTAAATACAATATCATTTCCATAAAGGAAAATAATCACACTATCTAAATAAATAAATGTAATTCAAATGTAACATTTGTATTGATAATTATGTTATAATATTATAAATAATATATAATATAATATATATATTGTCAGTATATTAATATAATGTGTTTTTTATAATATATTGATTCAACGGTGATATAGAACAATTGTTTCTACCTAATACTTAAATAATATTTTCTTTTAATAATACTTTAAATACTAATATAACCTTGCCATGTTACCATGTGGTTTTGAGAAAGAGGAAGAAGCCGAGATATGGTTTCCATTCACATTCCATCACGAGAATGTCTCTCCTGGGAGTAATTACTGATTCTAGATTCCAGAGTCTGACAAATGGCTCCGAGGTGCCTGACACCTTCCTGAAAGTGTACAGGACTTTTATTGAGTTGCCGTGGTGTAAATCTCTTCAGATCAATGTGTTCTGATCAAAGGCTGTGTCCAGAGTCAGCATGAATCCATAAATCCATATCTGTATCTCTCTCCCTGTTGGGCTACCACTATCATTAGCACACAGAGCCTCACTCGCTAAAGGTAAGGATTTGGAGAAATGGAAGAATAATGAGTCTCAACTTTGTCGCTCAGTGCTGGCTGTGCCCTTAGTGTCTCTCTTTGTGGTGCTGAGTGTGTTAAGCAGCTCTGCCACCAGGCTACACCTTAGTGTTCCCTGTTACCGTAGTCTCAGTCTAAAGGGCTTTTACTTAACAAGTCCCTTAAACAGTAGTAGCATTGAAATTGTAAAAGTGACAATTATGTGAGAATGAGAGCATCTTATGTTTTGTAATGATATTCTGATGTATTTGTATTGTTATAGAAGAGTTTTGAATCAAGTACAATTTTTGGCATTACATTCTGATGGAACACATTGTATCCACTGATTTAAAGACACTGAATAGCTTTATAATAACATTATTATATAATTGATATACAGTGTGTGTGTGTGTGTTTGCATATATAATGTTTCCACAAATTAGTCATATCTCCAAAAACATAGTCAGTCATACATTATTATTCTAAACTTCAGGCTAATGAATAGGCTAAAGATTCTTATTATAGCTACTGTTCTTTTAATATAGTTTGGCCTTCTATTTTTCATTGTGTAGTGTGGCATTGTTCTTAATGCTATGCAGTTTTTATTTGAAACGCTTAATGCAGAGCCGCTCTAAAAAAACATAACATTAAATTAAATAAAGGTTCCCGACTCTTTTGGGAGTGTGTTATAGCTGGAGAATTATTGTAATCCATCATCACATTGAGATTGTGCAGTGTTTGTCTGATGAGTGCTGCTGCCCTCTCAGACTCATCCTCTGTCCAGCTAGTGAGGAGGAATGCTATCTGGAGCCACAGAGGACTTATTTATATATGTTTTACACTGTTGAAATACTGTATGTGATGTTCGTAGTGTGTGTGAATGCGTGTATCCTTTTGCCGTTCCTGATCTGCAGCATGAGAGCAAGGCGTGTTTTAAGAGTTTCATTTGATATGCTCTCACACTCTCTCTCTCACACACACACACACTGCTGTAGGGTGATTTATTAGGATACTGCTGTTAATTCTTAATAATCCTCAGACTTTCACACCTCATTTACCTTGTTCCTGTTTTTGGCTTATCCACAGGCAGCTTAGTTTACACAGACACACACACACACACACACACACACACACGCACGCACACGCACACACCCACACGTACACACACGCAGACACAAACACAAACTTTCATTTCACACACACACACACACACACACACACACACACACACACACACACACATTGGCAGAACAAAGCGGCCACAGGGCCTTTATCTAGCTGCCAGTGTGTGAGAATAGAGAGAATGGGGGAAGGGTGGAGCACAGAAGGGCAGACGAGGAGAGGGTGTGTGTCCCCGTCCGTGACTATAAAAGCCGTCCGCTGGGGTAAACGGAGCCATCCATCAAGGCCTCGTAGAGGAGGGGGGGGGGGGGGAGGCTGTTTAACAGTATCTGTGACTCTGTTTACATGATGAGAGCTTTTAATGGAGGAGGGAGTGTGATCTGGGCAGCGTTCTCCTCAGTCAGGGTCTTGGGTCCATGGGTGGGGGTGGGTCGGTTATGCCACGCCAAGCCTGCTTAGTCATGAAGCGAGTGGACAACGTGATTAAATCCCTGCTCGAAAACGTCATTCAGACGGCATTCCGGTCCGATTCAATTCCTTAATCAACAATGCGATCCAGTTGTGTGAGAGAACACCTCCTTTGACGACTGTTTTTCATTCAAATGTTTCCCCTCTCTCTCTCTCTCTCTCTCTCTCTCTCTCTCTCTCTCTCTCTCTCCCTATCTCTCTCTCTCCCCCTCTCTCTCTCTATCTCTCTCACCCCCTCTTTCTCCCTCTCCCTCCATCTCTCCCTCTCTCTTTCTCTCTCTCTATCTCCCTCTCTCCCTTTCTCCCTCTCTCTCCCTATCTCTCTAGCTCTCTCTCTCCCTCTCTTCTTCTCTCTTTCCCTCTCTCCTTCTCCCTCTCATGTTGTCTGTTAACGCTGTGGAATCAAGTCGCTTCCTCCAGATGTGGGGAGGTCCCATATTAATAAATGGAACAGGGGGAGACGCAAAAGGGAGGGATGCGATGTTAGGGAAAGGGAAGAGAGACAGGGATGTCAGAAGATGGCAGGTTAGCCTTAAAACAAAACAGGGAGGGGGGTACAGGAATGGAGTATGCTGAAAAGAATACAAGACCTCACTTGCGTATCGTGTGTGTGTGTGCGCGCGTGGAGGGGCATCATTCTTGGTTTAACAGCGTCTGATTTAAAGGTTTCTACAGCCACCCCTCCCCTCCCTGGTAGTAAACCCTGGCATGGTTGTAGTCTCATCTGATCAGGGACAGATGATGCTGGGCCAAAGTGGATTTGCAGCCTGCCTTTCTGCTGAAATAAAGATGTCACATACTGACAGCTGACCTGCAGGGACCCTAAAAGCTATGACTGGGCTCATTTCATCCTGCTGTGTGTGTAGGTGGGAGGGAGTTGAACCTGGTCCCTATCAATCCCATGTAGCTGTGCTTTGAGTCAAGCAAAACAATTCCTCCCTCATATATCAAAGATGATTCCCAATACGCTGTTTTAATAGAGCACAAACATTGATAAGATACTGTACAGTGCGGCCATTTGATTCGGGCAGCTTGAAGTGCTGTTTATAAAATAGAATTCAACACTGAATAGCCCGTGCTACTGTTTTAGCACCTCTGCTTCGGAAACAACTAAGCGAATAATTAATGCGTAACGGTCAGATATATCTGTAAAAATGCGTCTTTGTTCTACCTTGTTCTACAGGCAAGCCGGTAATGATCGTCACAGAGTATATGGAGAATGGCTCCCTGGACAGCTTCTTGAGAGTAAGTTAGATGTGCACGCACACGCTTACACACATGCGCACACACGCACGCACACACACACAAATATATACAGGCTCATTCTTCAGATACAGTCCACTGCTTACTGTTATTAATCATGCTTGAGTGGGCACCAGTATTGGAGGGGGTATTCAGGGCTAAGTCTATGAGCATGGTTGGGGGGAGAGGAGAGCAATGCAAGGCATGTATGTTTAGCTGTCAGCTGATGTCATTATATTATCAGCTGAAAGGATATAAAATATTCCCACAAATAGTTACACTGATTCTGAGACTATTTAGAACATTGGGTGGGCTCCCTCCAGGCATTTGCAGATAGTTCCGTGCGCAGTTTTGCACATAAGCTGCGTCAAACGATGCCTTTTATTGTTCTAACTCTCCTGTCTGCCCTGTGCGCTGGTTTTTGGTTCCAAGAGGGGACCGGTAGAGGCACAAAGCAAGTCATACCGTGCCTCCATCTCCCTCTGCTAACGAGAAACTCACCCGCCTCGCTGGAATTAGCCAAGGCACGACAAGCCAAGCCGCAATGCTAAGTCAATAGGGGAAAGACATTAAATCAACACAGGCCTGGCATGAGAGCGTCTGTGCCGAGGCTCGTTTTAGCCTGTTTCCTCATGCGCCTGCACAACGTCCAGGCATGCAGGACGGGGTGGGGGGTGTTCCCAGCGTGTTCTCTCCTGTTTCCTGCCAGGTTTAGAGGGTGCCTGCTCTTCATCACCGGACGTGTATCATGTGCGCACGTATATATATATATATATATATATATATATATATATATATACATAACACAGGGTCTCAACACACACACATGCAAATTCAAATGCACGAAGGCTGCACATTCATCGTAGCTCGTGTGTGTGTGTGTCTCTGTGGCTGTGTATGCTTTGAAGTGCCTATAAGCCAGGTGGTCTGGCCAGTAATTACTGAAGTGCGCCTGTGCGTTTCAAAGCAAAACACACGCATCTTACAGCAGGCCTCACAGATAACCTTCTTCCTAACACGCACAGGACAGGAAACAAATGTGCGCTGATATGAGCCAATAAGGACGGGAACATGCTGTTGGAGAAGGCCCACACGCACTGTTCCCTTCAGCCGGGTGGCTTTAAATTGTAACTAGCTGCAAAACTGCCAATAAAAGTTTCCATCTATTCCCATTTAGTTCCTACAAAGTAGTGGTCTCTGTGTCCGAGGTTTATTCCCTTCTTCTGTGTTTGTATTGCGCTCCCATCCAGGCAACAGCTGTCCATCTCGGGACATGTAGGACCACTCACACACTTGCCAGTGTAAACACGCCGCCTGCCAATACAATTAGTGGAGGGGAAAAAAAATCTGTTCTGTTTACAAATCTGTGTCTGTAGTCGTGTTTGTTTACACCCCCTCCCTCACCGAGCCTCCACCCCTAACCCCACGGCTGGGTTTCATTGCTTCGTCCTGTCAGATCACCGTCAACATTTTCCAGAGCTACAAGAAAGAAAGAAAGAAAGAAAGAAAGAAAGAAAGAAAGGAAATTCCAAGCAAGATCGAAAATGAGATCTTGCTGATTATCGGCATCATGAGCAGATTTCGCAACAATTGGATACAGTGGCGAAACAGAGTGGAATGTGTCCTCGCCACTTAGGACACAGTAATTTGAGTGCTGTAGCATTCCTATGCATTACTCATAGCAGCAGATGTGGGAGGTGCTCCTTAAAGGTTAATGGAAATGAAATGGACGCTAGTTCAGCGAAGGTTTTGCTGTACTCAAATACTGTGAAATGTCAAAAGCTCTTTGGGGGTTGTGAGTTGGCAACCCGGTGTTATCACTGTAGACTGTTTCTTTCTTTCTTTGATTATATTTGGTAGTACATTTGACATGATCTCTCCTCCTCCCTTTCAGAAACATGATGCCCAGTTTACAGGCATCCAGCTGGTGGGAATGCTACGTGGCATTGCCTCTGGCATGAAGTACCTGTCAGACATGGGCTACGTTCACCGTGACCTGGCAGCCCGCAACATCCTGGTCAACAGCAACCTGGTGTGTAAGGTGTCAGACTTTGGCCTGTCCCGCATCCTGGAGGATGACCCAGAGGCTGCCTACACCACCAGGGTGAGCTGAGAGCGTTGCCTTGGAAACCAATACTGATTAAACCAGACTGATGTTGCAAGCTCCACCTCTACTTTGCTTTCAGTTTGCATACCAGTTTGGGAAAACCATTCACAGCTGGTTATAAAACCTTCAGCCAATCAGCATCCAGGGGGGGCGGTCATATTGTCTGCCAGTACCTTCAGTACCATTTTCTAGTCAAATCAGCTGCTAGGATTTTGATTGACATTTATATGTCCATTGTGATTATTACGCTGGGTGGACATAAAAAATGATTGATCCTTTTATTTTAGATTATTACACACTAACATGTTAAAAGAACCTCATACTCTGAAATAATACACTATATTACAGGCGCACAGTTATTTACACGCACACGTGCACATTCCAAATCAAACAGAGACAAATACATAAACTTACACAGGGATATGGATGATAGCCTCAAGTGTGTTGTATTGATTGTGGACTTTGAAAGGACTACACGAACACACACTACACAACATCAGCCCACGAGCCCTTGTACAGTGTCTGTGCCATGTTTATTGACTTTATCGTGTACAACAGGCACACATTAGCCCGCGCCCCATTCATTTTGAATGGGCCGTAACATCCAGAGATAAGGTGAGATGAGAGCAGAACAGGAGAGAGAGTGTGTGTGTGTGTGTGTGTGTGTGTAAGGGGGTGTGGGGTGTGGGGGGGGTCTTACGCGGAACGTTGTGACCTCTACTTGAACAGAGAGTCTATTGTCTGTCTGCTCTATCTCCTAATGCAGACATAGCAACTATACTGAGCTGTTCCGCTCAGTACACACGCACCAAGTGCACGCACACACACACACACACTCACACACGAGAAGTCACACATTACTCACAGACACACTAGACACACACGCACATAAATGCACATGGACATGCACGCTGAAGAGACACACAAATGTCTACATTCGCGTACACACACACACACACACACACCCCTGGCAAATCCTTGTCCCATTTTTCCAGTGTGTCAAGGAACAGGGGGGAAAGTAGAGCGAGATAACGCACGTCTCACCAGCCTGGGTCGCAGGAGAGACATGGGAAACGGCACGATTAGCAGGTCGACGACAGGCCCTGCCCTGTAGGACATGGTGCCACCGATAGACCCGCGTGTTGGGATTGTGCACGCCCACGCATGCTTGTGTTTGTGTGTGCTCATTCAGTTCATGTTACACAAGAATGTTTGTGTGTATTTATACGTGTAATTGTCTCAGTCAAGCGTGTGCGTATGCATGATTATAGTGTGTATGTGTGTGTGTGCGTGTGGCCATCTTGCTCCCAGGATCCTGGGGTCCTAAGCCATGAGTGCGGACCTTCAAATCCTGCGTAATTGCCAGCTAAGCATTGCCTGTCAAATAAACAAGCCTGCGAGCTCGTTTTTTTCCCAGGCTTACTGTACTACGTCACCCTTAAAGATGACCTAAAGCAATGCACCCATGTGAACCGCCAGTTGGTAACTGAATGCCTGCTCCCTCCAGTGCAGGACACACACCGACCTAGAGGTCCCCCTCCAAACCCCCCATGTACCTTCATTCCTCTTATTTTGTCTTACTTGTCTCTCTTATACAGTGAGTGACTATACTGTATGTGTGTGTGTGTACTGTGTAGTATAATGTGTTAAAGTCTCTGTGTGTGAATGTGTATCTGCGTGTGTGTGTGTGTGTGTGTGTGTGTGTGTGTGTGTGTGTATCCACCAGTGGCACCGCTTACTGTCATGAGGACCAGGGAGGCCAGGAGTGGCGTTTGTTTTTCTGAGGGCAGCGTGTTTACAAAGCGCTGGGCAGGAATTGTGTGACTTGGCTTGCTAATGCGTTAGCTTTGGCATTTCCCCTCACCGAGCTTGTCTTCCCCTCCTCCCCCTCTTGGGCTGCTAGGGTGACAAACGCAGCCTCGCCCAGAGTTTGAGGAAGGCCAGGGGTGGTAGCGGTAGCTGGGAAAACACACACAGGGCAGAAGGGAGGGGAGCAGCTTGGGATCGCCGTCGGTGGAGCTGCGATCACCGAGCTTACGGTCCCAACCACAGTGCCTGGCAGAGGCTGCAGGCTATTGCATGGGTCACAGCATTGTCTAACGCTGTAACTTCTTCATCACAAGTCAATTACACACATTGTCAACCCGGAACTGTGAAAGTACATATCTATCTGTCTATCTGTCTATCTATCTATCTGTCTATCTGTCTGTCTGTCTGTCTATACTGTGTCACTATATATCTCTATCTATCTATCTCTATATACTGTGTCACTATCTATATCTCTCTATATATATGCTGTGTATCTATCTCTCTCTATATACTGTGTCTCTATCTCTCTCTCTATCACTCTTCGTCTGTCTGTGTGTATCCTATATCTATGTTTCTCTCGCTCTGTCTCTCCCCCAGGGTGGTAAGATCCCTATCCGGTGGACAGCCCCTGAGGCTATTGCTTACAGGAAGTTTACGTCAGCCAGTGACGCGTGGAGCTACGGCATCGTGCTGTGGGAGGTGATGTCGTACGGGGAACGCCCCTACTGGGAGATGTCCAATCAGGATGTGAGTACACAGCTAGAGCCAAGAAGTGCAGTTGAGATTCCTGCTGGGGAGAGGAAGTGATGCGTAGTGTAGAGCAGGTGGCCGATAGACACATTATCAGTATTGTCATGCACTGTTCCAGAACATGTATAATCCATAGGAACTCATTTAACATTTGGACATCTTGAACAATTCAAAATAGGGAATTTTATTGTCAGGATGTTTAGCAAAAAGACATAGAGGTTAAAATTACAATTACAGTGCTGGAGAAACATGCATTTTAAATTGTTGTCAGCTCGTAGCCTTTGTAGACTCCTAGCGCTAATCATGCATGATGGGAGACACATATTCACATATTCACAAGAGTGATAGGATACAGATGGTTCACATGGAACATTTATACATTCGCTTGGTGTGCTAATTGCTTCTAAAATGTGGTCTGACCTTTATCTGATCCTAATAATAGACAAACACAATCCACACACAAACATAACTTTTCCTGGTTTACAGAACATAAGCATATTTTTCTGGCCCTGGAAAACTAGGATACTGTCCTTTATAAACAGTAATTAGATTCAGGTGTTCTACCCCATCAGATACCTTTCATTTGTACTGTAGGTTAAAGGTGGCATTTGGTTTACAGTACAGCATCTTATCCTCAGCACAGTAATCGGTGGACATGAAACGTTCCAAAGTGATCCAGGTATCTGTCAAGAATATAGTGCAGAAAATGAAGAGATCCAGTATTGCTGATAGTATGCCTTGTAATGGCTATCCTGCAATGATCGCACAAAGATTATGCCATAGAATACTGTATAATACTAAATGAGTAATGGGAATAGATATGCAGTCATCTCTTGAACTTGCCAGCATATGGGTTCACAATATGAAAAATACTGATCAAGAGTGGCATTCGTGGCAGGATGCCATGTACAAAACCACTGCACTCCAAATATATCCCATTGCAGTCTGTTTTACGTTTGCCAAAGGCCGGGACGAATGTCCCACTGAAGAGACAAAGCTGAACACTTTGAACGGCTTGTAGAAAAGAAAACACTGTATGCCAACACCCAAACCTCAGCAGAGCTATGAAGCATGTCACAGGAAGCATCATGGTTTGGGGTTGCCTTGCATGCCTCAGGGCCTGGACTGCCTGTGATCGTTGATGGAACAGTGAATTCTAAATTGTATCGGGATTTGTACGGGACCATATCAGGGTGTCCGTCTAAAGATGAACAGACATTGGTTCATGCATCATAACGCTGAGCCTAAACAAAGAAGTGACCTACCGCAGAATGGCTATAACAGATGAACATTTGCATCTTGTATTGGCCAAAGTAGTATGAGACTTAACCTCAAGCACATTTTATTGAGATATGACCTGGACATTCAGGCAAGACGTCCAAAATGTATCTTTAAACCGAAAGAATCTTTCCTGAATACTTATTTTTCATTGGGCTGGTCTGGTCTACAGCTACAGGAAATGTTTAAACGAGGTTATTGTTTCCGCAATAACTATATCCAAACCATCACAGTGATTGTTCAAAGAACATGTTCAATCAAAACATTGAATGCCGTTTTTGCATCTGATTGTGTTTATCTATCATTATGACTTAGTTGAAGATCTGTCCAGCTTGTAGGAAATCATTCACGTAGGAATCCCATTGATCTGTTGTTGCATGGAAGTTCCTCAACATGTCTGTGCCGTCCCGCATCTCTCGCCCTCCCGTTGTCCAGGTGATAAAGGCCGTGGATGAAGGCTACCGTCTTCCCCCTCCAATGGATTGTCCTGCTGCGCTCTATCAGCTGATGTTGGACTGCTGGCAAAAGGAGAGGAACAACCGACCAAAGTTTGAACACATCGTCAGCATTCTGGACAAGCTCATCCGCAACCCGGGCAGCCTGAAAATCACTGCCAACACCACATCCAGGTACTGACCTGCTGGCAACATCCCACTGTGTTCTGTCCGTCAAGAATTTTGAGGTTCAACATCTCACTCCTTAAAGATCTTTCTGCGCATTCTAATTTAAAGCTTCAATCCTTGATTGTTTTATAGTGCCCCCAGAACCCAAGTATTGAGTGGTGACCCTTTAAGGCTAAACACGTGTTGCTTGCAACAAACTATACAGCAGTTTTCAATTCCTCTTATTGTTGATGTCTATATTAAAGTGAGACACTTGAAAATGTCATAAGAAGTGTAGGTCAACGTGAAATAGGCACGGACAACAACAACAGTGATACGGTTGTCTGTCCTTCTCACCCTGGTTTGTTTCCCACACACTTGGAAAGGAGATAGACAGACACCTGGCCGTGGATGAGCTGAGACCAGCCACAACCCTATCCCTCATATTGACTCCCACGCACAGTATTATGGGTCAGCACAGGTCATAGCATTTCCTGGTACTGGAGGGCCACAATGCACCAGGAACGCAATGACCGGAAACACTGACCCCCCACCACCACCACTGTCCCCCTCGACTTACCAACATAAATAATGTTTCTTTGTGCTTGTCTAGGAATATGGCCACACCAGTAAACACTCTAAACATATGCTTGCAATGACTAGATGTGTTTTCTCAGTGTTACCCGGGTTTCACTGCTGTGTACGACATATTGTGTACGAGAAACAAGAGTACAGTACGGATGAGACCGAGGAAGCTCTAATATTAGATGTACTGCATGTACATTTATACCGCCCTGCCTGACTTTATTTGTTATTTTGAACGACTCGGCGTCGGCCAAGCAGAGCGGGATGTAAATATTGTTTCCTTGTTTCTGGGCAGCTTCCAACTTTAACATCAACTTCATCTCTGCTAATTATATTAAGTTGTGTGACTGTATGACTCGCATTGTCTTTTCTTACGGCCACTTCCCATGCAGGTCTAAGGTGGAACCCATACAGTGTTATTGTTGTATCTTTATCTCTGACTTTGACCCACCTGCCTCAGTGGTCTCTTCCTTTGTTTGCACCACCGTCCTGTCCCAGGCGTAGGAGAGGGCAATAGCCCTGCACACAGTTATAAAGGCTTGGCAGGGGAGGGAGGGTGGGAGGGAGGGAGAGAGGGGGAGTCACTAGTGCTGGAACAGACGGCCATGGTATTATGGAGACGTCAGAGCTCATAACATTGACTAATGATTTCTTAAGAAAGTGAAAATAGGTCCCTTGGAGTTTGCATGTAATTTTCCTGATTGGCTTTTAACACTGGGCGAGCACAGTCTGGCCGACAGAGGGGGAAGGGTGGTGATTTATAGGGACAGTGTGTGCATGCGTGTGTGTGTGTGTGTGTGCGCATACAGTATGTATGTGTGTGTACACGGAGGTACGCAGCAGCAAATGCACAGCGGGAGCAGCTGCTGTGAGCTCCACACACCTCGTTTGTCTAAGAGCCGTACTGGCTGGCTAATGGAGCGCCCCCTCCTTTACAAGCTCACACCAAAGCCCTGGGCCTTCCAGGGGTCACAGCCCGCCGTTGCAGGGTGCGGATGGAGAGGGGCAGGGGTCAGCGGGGGCCAAGGTTGTCCACGAAAGATGAATAATGAGGCAAGAGGAGCCGGTTGGAGGAGTTAGAGGCCACTCTTGGTGGGATTGGCTACAGTTACAGTAGTTAACATTGTGACAGCACTGGCTTAGGACTAGAGATACTTCTGCTAATGTGATCAGTGTGTCTCGTGAAGCCCAAATCAACCACTTGTTTGTGACGAGATGATTTGAAAAACAGCACATACAAAGACAAAACGGCCAAAATAGGTAGGCACGCCTGACCGTGCTCAAAATCTAATCACACCATATCCCACTCATACTTCTTGACAAAACGCTCACTTTTCGATTTGCGTGGGAGCTCAGGAGGTGGATTAATTGGGGTCGAGAAAAAGGGGGACCAGCTTTCCCAGTAGCGCAGCGTGAGGCACATTCCTGTCTCAGACTCTGTAGCCCCACGTGTGCGTCCCGAGAGCCCTAAAAACACAAGGGCAACACATCAGAGAGGGGAAGCGAATCAAAGGCGGGGGCAGGACGATTTCCTCTCTCCCGAGTGTTTCGGCTGTGAGGTTGTGAGGTTTCTCAGGGGTTCGTCTTCTCTCGGTATGCCCTCTACGATATGTTATGGAGGGGATTTAAAACCCCAGGCCCCCACACCGCTTTCCTCCTCCTTCCACAGACGCCTAAGTTGTTTCTTGCCATCGGTGGCGTTTACGGCCAGTTGACGGCCTATGCTTCAGCTTCGCCTCGAGATTGCTGCTAAAGTAAAGCAACAACACAAACAGGGAGGGGTATACAGAGCTCAGGTCATCTGTAGTTTACCTCTCACGTCAGTGAAGAGGAGATGGATGGCAGGGAGGGAAGAGGAGAGGAGAGGAGAAAAAAATGAAAAGGAGGATAGTCCCGTATAAATGGACACTGTCTTCCACCAGGGACATGAGACTATATAATGTCACCACGTAACGTGTTTACTCATCCGGTCATATCTGCTCATATGTCGTATGACGTTCTTTGGTTGTTCCGGTGTATGCTTGTTTTCCTGTAGTTTTTTGTTTTGTTTGTTGTTTTTTTTGCAATGAAACTGCTGGGTTTCCTCTCCACGCTCTGAGAGAGTCGTACACTGTCTTACTTTCTTCTTCATGCACCCCCTCATCCTATTCTGTACATAAACACCAGTGTCTCCAGGGGGTCCTTGGGGGCTCTGGATGGGCCTCAGCATTTCTGACAGGCCTGTGATCCAGCAGGAAAAGACTCAATCTCCGCAACAATACACACTCAACTGCCTGCCGTCTTCTCTGGGCTGTATTTACTTTTTGTGTCTCTATTTGACATCTCTCTCTCTCTCTCTCTCTCTCTCTCTCTCGCTGTCTTGCTCTCTCCCAGCTGGGTATGCTGCACGTTGTCAGTTTGGCTGGCTAGTTTGATGATCCCGTGTTTGATCATGCTAAGAAGCCTATAGCAGATACGGTACCGCATCAGAGTTGCATTGCCGCAATTGTCACTGAATGGAGCCTCTACACAAACACAATACGTGCCAATCCAGATTCGGCAGCCATCAGTCGGCTCCCTGGTTCCCTATAATGGCTTTATTTACTGAGCTATGAATAGTTTTCTCTAGGGGGAGCCACCCTACTTCCCTGTCCTATAAGGCCTGCTCCTGCAAGGCTGAAATCCCCAGGGTCTGTGTGTGAGTGTGTGTGTGTGAATGTGTATAGCATACAGTGTTGTGTGTGTATTGCAGCAGGTGCCTGATCTCCCAAACAGGTGCACACTGTCCTACAAGGATGTCTCTGCCTGACCCAGTTTGAACAACACTACTTACCAGAATCTGCCAATCAGGCGCTCATTGCAGTGACTCATCAATTCATATGCCGCTTGTATTTCTCCGGCACTGTCCTGATTTCACCTGGCCTTGTTTTCCTCTGGTTGGTCAGCCTGAGTTAGCCTGGCTACGCCCACATTTTGCTCTCAGCTAATTGTTTTCTGAGATTATACTGTAGTCTGGAAACCCTGTTAGCGTTCACACAGCCAAACATGGGGGACCAATCAGAGTCCATGGAGTGGGTGAGCTTGATGTTGAAATCAAGCATGTTTCGAAATGCTGGTAGAGCTAGATGAGGCAATACAAGCAGCTGTAGCAATGATGGTATGTTAAAGGCAACAAGAGGTTAACGACTGAGAACACGTCCCAATGGAGCGTGTCCAGACCATATTCACAAAGTGAATGTTGGTTCTGGTTACACCACACTACATATTCATAGCCACAGCTGAGCATTCTATAACCTCTCTCTCTCTCTCTCTCTCTCTCTTTCTCTTTCTTTCTCTCTCATATCAATAAGACAATAAGAGGATCGTCAGAACAAGCGCCTCAAGTTTTCCCTTCACGCTGGTCCATTGACTGAGCACTGCAAACACATTGCATTTTATGTGATTTTATTAAATTGAAACCGTCCAAGCTAATCAAATATAGCCTGGGCTTGTGCGTGCATTGCAAGAAAAACAGCAATGACACCTGAGTATAAGCCAATGCGGGTTTTGCTAATAATAATTTTTTTTCCTGTGTTAGAAGCGTTATGTGAATTATTTTCCCTGACAATTAAAATGTGTTCAGCGAAACCTTTACAGGTTTGCTTTTGAAAACCATGTGTACCTCTGTATGGCCATCCATCCATCCATCTTCTCCCGCTTATCCGGAGTCGGGTCGTGGGGGCAGCATCTTCAGCAAGGGACCCCAAACGTCCCATTCCCGAGCAACATCAGCAAGCTCTGACTGGGGGATCCCGAGACGTTCCTAGGCCAGTTTGGAGATATAATCTCTCCACCTATCCTGGGTCTTCCCCGAGGCCTCCTCCCAGCTGGACGTGCCTGGAACACCTCCCAAGGGAGGCGCCCAGGAGGCAT
>JAODTR010041940.1:1179-17357 GCA_025399935.1 Amblyopsis rosae | reverse complement strand
TCTATTGTTCTGTTCATTAGCTTGCTAGCATTACGCTTCTATTTCTATTGTTCTGTTCATTAGCTTGCTAGCATTATTGTGTTCTGTGTGACTTTAGGTTCATCTTATCAATAATGTATGTTATGAACTTCTTATGAAAGGAACATGTTAATGTTCAAAGTTAGTTTATCTGTTTAAACAAATATAACAGATAGTGAACAAGAAACACATACACAGTCTCTGAGTGAAGGATTCTGCACCTGGTTTAATGATGACATGAAGTTATGTGTATGTGTGTGCGCGTGCGCTGTGTATTACTGTCCCCTGTGTCTTGTCTATTGATTAATTAATCGGGAGGGATCCTTCATCTTTGAAGGCTATAATTACACTGGGGAGCGTCACAAGGACAGCAGGGTCATGAATACGCACACACACACTTAATCACGCACGCCCCAGGGACGCGTGTGTGTGCGTGTGTGTGTGTGTGTATGTGTGTGTGCGCGTGCTTGTAAAGATCAGGAGACATGCTGCAGGTGTACAGTAGGGATGTGGTGCTGGAAGCCTTTTAGCTAACCAACCTGGGTGTTCTATAGTATTGTGCAGTAGTGTGTCATGTATCGGGGCACTGAAGATGGATGGTCAGATGTTCACATGGCTTACAGTGCAGGGGGGGTAATAATACGAGAATACATTGTTTTCATAGAACTAGGAAACAAAAACTCCATTAGCCCGTTAAGCATTAAAAAGCATTATTAAGCATAAGGCAATGATTGAAACATTGTCCTGAAATAAGAGACTAAAACATTTGTCTTGAAAATGGTTACATAATATACAACATGCTCATGTTGCGTGAGATTTACAAGACATGTACATGCAATCAGATAGAATAAAGTATCAATAAATAAGTACAATAACCTCTGTGACCTTACACACACACACACACACACACACATCTGGTGCATGATACAACAGGCCCAGTAAACATTGCAAGTGTTTGCTAGCTTTGGTTGTGATCTCGCCTGAGGTCTGTTGGAGGTGTCTGTCTGTCTGTCAAATCTGCAGCTGAGATGGTCGAGTCTCACTGAGTTTGAATGGCACAATTAACTAAAGCTGTACTGCCTGAAATGAATGAGTTGGTCACGCACATGTATTAATTTATGAGGCTGTTATGGGCTGCTAATGTTTCCCACATCGCCACGCAACGTATGCCAAGGGGCATCTCGTCCTGTTTGCCCATGAAGGATTCTGCTTGAGTGTTTCTCTACGTTACCTGCCTCTTTGTGTCAGCAACAGCAGAAGGGCGCTTGGGGGCATGGCGTGACACGGGCGATTACGCGCAGGACTATGCCTTGCTCCACGGGCTGGCGGCACGCGTGGGGAGGGGACACAGGGCAGTCAAGGCAGCCGAGAAACACCACGTCATTCAGCTGATTGTGTGAGAAGCCACACAATATCAATTTCATAGGAAAAAGAAACAAAGAAGACTCAAGCACAAACACCCTGTAGATCTCCTGCAAAGGCTCAGGAGAGATTAGCGTGACACTATATTCCCAAGGTCTGGCTTTATTGGCTTACAGGCTGTTTAATATGCCCGGCACGCCACGGCGTGTGCCACGCGAAGTGTATAGACCCCGAGACAAACAGCTTAGCGCTGACACGGACAAACAATGCCCGAGGACGCGCAGGAGAGCTGGAGCAGGCTAGCCAGAGAGAGGTGTTTACGTTGTGGATGGACCTGCCTCTGCTGACTCCATCTCTGAGTGGAGCAAGCCAATCGCCTCTGAGAGATACCTGTCAATCAAGACACACACAAACCATATGCCTGTAGGACAGCCCTCTGTAATCCTGTAGCGGTGTGTGTGTGTGTGAGTGTGTATTGTGGCTGTTTTTGTGTTATCTGTCTAATTGCCATGTGATGAGAGAGGGAGAGAGACGGATGGTGGATAGGGAGAGGGAGAGAGAGAGAGACAGGGGGAGAAGGGGAGAGAGGGATGGGGTTGTGTACTGGAGTTATTGGTCAATCTTTCTTCCAGAATCTCAGGGCAATCGATCGGTACGGCGTGAGCAGCCCGGGGGTAAAAATGATCTAATCGGGCGGCCGGGACATTGATCACATCTCGGAAAGGAGTTGAGGCGAGCGGGGAAGAGATGGGGGGGGGGGACGGAGAGCGAGAGAGGTACGGAGACGAAGAGAGAGGCGATAAGCTCGCTGTCCTTTATAGGTGGGCGAGCGGTGGCGGCGGCCTTTGAAGATGCAACAGAATAGCAGAAGATAGGCGCTCGCTCTGCAGCTCTCTGGACAGGTTTAAACGCTTGCTCTTCCTCTTCCTTTGAAATACACAGCGCCTGCAGTGTCAACACAAACGCTTGAGCAGAGCGTGTGATGGCGTGCTAGCTTCTGCTGGAGCACCCGCTGACAGGAACACAGTGCACATGGCAGCCAGCTACTGGACCATCACATTGTCGCCAGCTAATTGTAAGCTAATGCACGTTTTGTCAAGGTCACCAAATATCTCCTTGCATTTTGCTAGCTGATCCAGACTCAGTGCGTGTTGAATAAAATGAGCTGGTGCTTCTACCCAGGCCCGGCTCCCGAAATAGGAACATAAGCAAAGTGGCGAACACCGCTCACGACAACAAAGCCGAAGTGCGTTTGATGTGTGGGGCGGCGCTGCAGAGAGCGAGGAGGAATATCGTTTTGATTTGAGCTTGAATTTAGCGTTCTCCAGAATGACACAGCTTTGCAGTCATGGACATTAGCATTGCTGTTTTACAGTATAGAAATACAGTAGCAGTGCTTTGTAACAGGTAACCTGTTATAACCAGGGTCATACCACAACATACATCCCAAACACGGCTCATAGTCATGCATGTAACAATCTCTTCTGGCTTGAAAAGCGGATTCAGGTGAAGCAATACAAATGAAATACAATAATCTTGCTATGATCGAGCGGCCCTTATGATACCCTTTGACCTTCGCATGTTGTCATGCTGCTGGACAATGGCATCAAGTGTCTGCCAAACATGGCCGGCCGGACAGGCGGAGGCCCAGGGCTGTTCCCCTGCTCCTTAATAAACCTCTTTAAAACATGGAATATTAATAATAATCGATTCTTTAATTGAAGACAAAACTAGATTAATAAGTAAAATATAATAATTTGCCCTAGATTTCCCCCGTCCCTTTCCCCGTCCCACCCTACAAGCCTGCAGCTGCTCCACCCATTGGCCGGGTTCCCTGGCGGGGCTCTGCCCACTAAGTGTCTCTTCGCTCCGTCCCATTGGCCAGGGCCTCATTAGACCCCCCCACACCTTGTTATCTGCAGCAAAGTGAATTACACCAGCGGCTATTGATCGAGGAGGGGTTAATTGGCCTCAACCAAGAGCACCTTGGCTGTCCCAGCATCGCAATGAGGGAGGGGGGGATAGCAAGGGGGGGGGGGGGGGATATGCCTCACTTTCAACTAAGAAAAAGTGAGCGGAGGGTTTAATGCTCCATTAACACACAGCAGCAAAGGAGACCGCATGCCCCTCGCTGGTGTACATTTTTCACACTGGTAAGTGATTTCCCTCCGCCATGGTGACAACACATGTCAGGCGACAGACATCTACAGAATACTGAGTTCCCCTGTATGCTGTTCCTCACCTGGAGGTTACATTGCTTCTTTATGTGATGTGTAGTGCAAGCAGTCATTCATAAATACATTAACAATTCAGCTGCACACGGTCAATTTCATCCCAGGAGGTGCCACTATTTGTCAGAAAACTAAAGTATGTTATCCAATAAAGAATACAGAGATCCTTACGCTGAATGTATCTCATACTAATACACGTTTAAACTATAGCCTATTACATTGAACCTATTTGAGGCTATGGTGTAGGGAGCAATGCCTCCTCAGAGATGGCACTTAACACGTTCTATAGTTCCTGAAATGGAAAAAGAGGAACAAACTGTGTTCTTTCATTCAAGAGTCATTTATGTAAGAACCCTCTGGCTCCAGTAGTATTGTGAAACCTCCCCATGAGGTCCACTTTCAGGAATAATATCCTCTAACTGAGCGATTTTTCGCTTTTCTGGGAAATATTTTGACCGTGAAATCTCCAACACAATACAAAGGAAAACTAGCTCGGGCAAAACGGTGTGACAGCAAACTGCGGCCTATCGCCAAAACATCTGATTGCTTTTGTATTAGAGGGGGTTTAAAGAGAATACACTTTCTTTATAGCCCTCTGTGAAATCCATGACTTTTATGGTTTCCACTTGGTATATCGACTTTCTTGAAGGTTGAATGTAAGCACCTCTAGCAGCCAAATGTGTTTTTTCCTGATGTTTTTTTTGTTTGGTTATTTCTATAGTTATCCAAGTCATCCAAATGGATTTGTTCCCACAAGGTGCCAATATAAAGTAGATGCCATTATTCTGCCCTATGTCTATTTCTCTTGCTAAGGATGCCCATAAAGCCCTGTAGCTTTAAGATGACTGCATTAGTATTGCGGGGCATAGTTGGTGATTTTCCGAATTGCAGATCCAAACAGATTTGTCCACGTTTCCTGTTGGCCTTTCTGTTGCTTTATCTTGGCTCTGTACAATGTATTATACATCATCTCCAAAGTGCATATGCTGTAGAAAGGAGAACCTTCTGTAGATGGATGCTATTCACAAAACCATATCTGGGAAAAAAAAAATCCCCATTTCTCTGAAGACACGGCAAATCTAAAAGTGGCTCAATGAGTAAATATAAAAAAGAAAAAATATCTAAGCAGCAAAGCACTTTCATTAGGGCTGAAATGAGCAGTTTGAGGGTGAGAGGCATCGACACGACGGAAGGAAAACTCATCCCAGATGGTATTAGGTGGGGGGATATTGTCTTCTGGAGAGCCCTCTACGCCTGGTTGCATCGTTTGGCCAGCTATGAAAAGAGCCTTCCTCTGGCATCTCTGATGACTGGCTTCATGGACGCCGTGTTGCGTGAAATGGCCTCCGCTGTATCAGTCGCTCTCCATTGCCCCATGCAAGTCCGTTCGGAGATGCCGCCAGCCGTGCTGGCTTTGGCCGTGGCTCCTGTCAGAACTGGGAACAGAACAGTTGGAGCTGTGATGGTGTGTGGTGGTGGTGGTGGTGGTGGTGATGAGAGGGGGGGGATGACTGGGAATAACGTTGGACCACCGCCTCCTACCGTGCCAGCTAAACTTACAGAATGCGTTTTCCCCTCTTTGCTCCAAGTCAAGTTATTGGGAGGGTCTAGGTTCAGGCGTAACCATGGCAACGCGCACGTGCACATTGGTACCATCGCATGTAACTGAGTTTTGCTTGGGGGAAACCTGGCAGGTTCAGGACACTGTCTAGGCCCTCAACTGAGCCGAGTGAGAGTGTTACCCCTCAGGGGCTTTATGGAGGGGCCAAAGACACACACACACACACACCATCTCCCTCTGCAACACTCTTTTAGTCCGCTCTTCCTCATCTCTGCCTCCTCTTCCTTTGGAAGGCAATTCTGAGATCTGCGGCGAGAGTTCCGGGAGGACGGCACGTGGAGGAGGTGGTAGCCACGGCAACTGGGGCAAAGGGCAACATTATGCACGGGGGATGGCTGACAGCCACTCATGCAGGTGGGGTGGCACAGCGCCCCTGCTCGGGGTCAGCCCCGCTACGCTTAAAACATTTTTTTTTTTTAAATGCAGCGTCACCGTTTGTCTGAGCCTATAGCGTGGCCTGTGGAACCTCCGCTGAGCACATTCATCGTTCACATTCATCATTCATCGAAAGCCCCTGTAGCCACCACCGGCTTCCAGTTCTGCTCTTCGCGAGCTGAAAGACATGCAGTAGCTAGCTAGCCCAAGGTGTTTGGTGTATGAATGTCTCTTCTTTTCTTTTTTTCCCTCAGAAATCTGTCCAGACAGTCTTGAATGAAACTGGCCGGGGTCAAATAGAGCGAATTACGAAGAGCGTGTGAAAGATGTTCTGCTTGTTTTTGACTAAAGGATGTCCGCCCAGTGAGTAATGCGATACGCGCACAAGGAGCTTTAAATCTCACATGAGCTTGGTCATCCCTCTATCCAAATATTTTCCTTGGCCCAATGCGTATTTATGCACCGATGATCTGAAAGCGTGCAGATAAGTGACAGGTTTGGGGGGCACGGATGTAGAAAGGCAAATGTTCATTTTCTGATCCTTTTGAGATGCAAATGGGAAAAACTCATGCAAAAATGATAGTTAATCTGGGTGAAAATATACAAAGATATCTTCAGTGATATCCCTTATTTTTCTCACTATTCCTAAGCTCTCTCGACAAGGTTGCATTCACACACACTTGCCCCAACCCTAGAGAGGATTTAAAAGTTTACTTTAGACACTTTAGGAGAGATGAAGACAGAGGGCTTTATACAAGTCTGTGGTAGGAGAAGAAAACAGGCCTTGAGCGTCTAAACGCAAGAAACATGAGACTCATGTTGGAATTTAATCTCACATCATTGGTGCTTAAAGTTATTTCATCTGTGACCCCCAAAACCAGCAGTTTATTTCTTTGCAACAACTGCTGTGTGTATGTTTAAGGGGACGGGTTTAATAGCATAAAGGAATATACGTACAGCATAAAGCATTTTGAATCACTGAATTTTTTCAATGTTTGTATACTGTTGTAATATTATCAATCCAAAAAAAAAAAAAGAGATATGACATATCACAGCCCTAATCGCACCTTCAGACACAGAGAGCCAATGTCACTTCTGCAATATGGGACCTAAGTTCTAAAAAAATATTTATTGTAGTCAACTGCAAAAATCACATTTAGATCCCGTTTGCTTTGTGACACGAAGTACACATATGATGTTTGACTATTTAAAAGAAAATTCTTTGAGTCAAGAAAGTCTCAGTTTGTCGTGCATCTGTTGAAGTATAAGACTGTGAAAATATGTAATGAGTAAGTCTACAAACACCGTGTCGCGTTAAGTGTCATGACGTTTTCGCGCCACAATCCACAAGCCGAAGAAAGCATTGTTTTGGTGACGTGTGTTGTGCGAGACGAAAGCTGTAGCTCACTGAACGGTTACACACAAAACTAAAGATTAATTTATAGTTTCACAACAAACTGCAACGTTCTTGACTTGAACAATTATCTTTTAAATAGACAAACATCAGAGGTGTACTTCGTGTCACAATTCAAACAGGATCTAAAAATAATGTTATTCTCGCCGTTGACTAACAAACATTTTTTCCAAACTATGGTCCCATAATGCGGAAGTGACTCAGGCTCTCAATAGGGAGTAGCAGAGCCATGTAAAGATAGAGTCGCGCCATCTCTGTTTCTTCACACAATGGCAGATCGTGGAGACTCAAAATAGTTCCCGGAAGTTAATAAAAGTACCCTATAAATTTTTCCTCTCCATGAACCATGTGACCGTTGACAATTTTGAACCTCCATTGGCGTAACTCTGTTATTTCCATGGCTCTGGGTAGTACCAACCCACAGTTGGAGAAACAGTGTCCTTGGCACTCATCATTCAGCAGTTCTTTCAACTACATTACGTGCGGCTACAGAAAAGAATAGAAACTGTGGTTATGACTGGCAGACACTTAACACCGGAGAAAGAACATGTCAAGAGAGAGGGCCAGGCAGTGGAAGCAGGAAGCACGGGTGTAATGCACTATACTTTAACCTGTTAACGATGGCTGGGAGCCCTGGGCACTGTGTTGAGAGAGGCTGTTAATGCCCGCCGCTGAGCTATGATTACGGCTCTTTATCTGCTGGGGGCACCAGTGCAGTGGGCGAGAGGGTCGCACCTCCAGACAAATGCTGTGACATGGCCATTTTACTCTTATGGATGGGATTTTATACAGCCTTACCATCTTCTGTCTCTCTCTCCCTCCCTCTGCATTTTACTGTCAGCTCTTTGTCACTGCACCGGTTTGAACTCTGTGCCTGTCTTAATAGGTTTCCCTCTTATGACTTTGCTCGGTGGAGGACGTTGTTTTTTTCTTTTTGTTTTTTTTTCCATGTTTGCCGGTTTTCTTAAAGGGTAAATCTGAGATTATTTTGTGATTATTTTGTTAAAAGGTGCTGTACTGCAGGTAGAACTCTAGAGCAGTTGAATTTGTTGGAAATGTCACAGACATCTTTCAGTCCATCAGTGAGTTAAATGCTCTGCAAGAATATCTGTCCTGGTTGAGCCCCCGTCTCCATATAAATCGATATCAATTTGGCTAGATTTCTAACCAAATATGACCTCTTTGCCCTGACTGGTCCCATTAAATATACCTTACTTGTCAATCCTGTGAATGCACACAGCTACATCCGGTTTGTCAACAATGCTTAGCAACACGCTCCAGAGGAAGAGTAGAGGATGAGGGGGTGGGGTTTTGGGTATTTTACAAACTCTTTTGTACTAGCTCATAATACATTATATACATATATACATAATACATAAAAAATGTTTATATTTTATACATATATATACATATATATATATATATATATATATGTATATATAGATATAGATATATATACACACACACACACAGTATGTTAGCTCTTCTTGCAAGTCTGAAATTGTACCTACAGCAGCTTTAACATATGAGGGTGTGAGCAGCCCCTCACACTTTTCAAATTGCTTTTGTTTTACTTGCATAGTAGCTTTCATGTTTTAGGAGGCCTATATACACATTGGGACATGTCAAATTGTCCCCCAGGAAACATTGCACATGTGAGCAGAGTTCTGAAAGACCAAAACAGGCCTAAAAAAGTATGTGTGTGGAATTTGTATGGAGCTTAACATTTCACTTTGCCATCCTATTAATATTGTTATGAGCAACACCTTTATTTTCTATAGAATAGCGCCTGTATGAAAATGGTCCACGCATTTGTATTAGAAATGTCTATTTTGTATTTCAAATTGGTAAATTAAAATAGATTGTAAAGGATCATAATAGACTGATTTCACTTTCTCAGTCCATCTTTCTGCTTATAAATGTAATCCTATAGAATGGGCGATTCACTTTGACTAGCATTCGACACGGGATTGGCTAATGGAATCCAACTGTAGTTAGGGTTATGGTTAATTCCAGCGCAAACTGGCATCATAATGAACTAGGACAGCGTAGTTGTAGGCCTACAGTACCATGCAGCAGCAGTAAAACACTGAAATGCAGCGTTTAAAGCGGGTAGCTCGCGGCGACAAGGGTGTGCTTGATTCGTGATCTTGTCACATGACAAACGTGGGCCCCTGCAGCCCAAGGTGCAGGAAAAGAAAGGGGGGTGAGGAGAGAAGACGAGCGTGGCTTCGAGGTGACGTACATTTTTCCATGATGTATAGTACGTCTTCCTGTCTGACAGCAAGTGTTAAGTCTGCCTTTGTCTGTGTGTGTGTGTGTGTGTGTGTGTGTGTGTGTGTGTGTGCGCGTCTGTGTAAAAGAGAGAAAGGGAGATAGACAATAAGTCATACGAAGAAAAAAGGAAAATCAAAGCAAATAAAAACTGAAAAGCCATATACTGTAAGAGAAAGGCAATGTAAAAATGAGGGGGTAAGAAAGGATGAAAGGAACTAAACACAAAGAACGAAAGTCAGGAAGGAAGAACGGAGAGAAGGAGCAGCAAAACAGATGTGAGGAGGAAAGAGTGACAAGAAGTCACAGCAGGACAGAATGACAACCAACGAAACAAACGAACACAAGCGAGAGAGCACACATCTCCACTGCCAGCACTTCAATGGCGGCGGCACTGGTAAAAGAGGGGGGCCCCTCACATCCATCCCGTCTTCCGCTCTCCTCTCCTGCAGTGTCCTTGGATATGCGTTCCCTCCAGATGGGCCCTGGTTGCTGAGGCACCTCTCGGGGATGACGTGCCTGCCTGCTGCTGCTGGTTCCTGCTATTTCTGGCCCTGTTGCCCTCTTCAGCCTCCAATGAATCTCCATGCCGCCTTCCAACTCGCACATCTGCCAGGCGTGAGGGCACTCGCTGTAGTAGCGTGCCTCAGATACACAGAGGAAAGTTTCCGCTGGGCGTCATTTGGTAAAGCTTGCGTATGAAGTATTCGCAGCGGCAAATATTTGCTTCGTGGAAATTGTGGAAATAATCACAGTGAATGGCATGCATGCTCAGATATTAGAACGCACATCAATCATTGTCGGAAGTGTATATCCACACGAGTTCTCTCTTTTCAAGCTTGAGAAGCTCTTCAACCATTATCCTGTTACTGTTGTCCCCGTCAGATTCCCAACGGAGGCTGGAAATGAAGAATTAAGAGAGAGAGCGCAAGAAAACAAACCGAGTCGTGATGCGGGTCAGGGATATACTGCCGCCATCCAATAACAACACTTCTTGATAAAAGTCTATTTTCCCGGCACGCTGTCTCCATGTGATGTTATAATTTTTCTCTAAATTCAATAAAGCCCTTTTTTCTCTGCTCGGATGAAAGCTGTATAAGCTTCAAGATGAGCACACACATTTTTGTGTGAAGATTCCTTTATGAAGCTGTTCTCTGCAATAGGACTGCGGTTAGAGGCCATCAAAAATGTGGGTAACTATTAGCTTGTGAGGGGCCATCGCAAACAACGGTAACTATTAGCTCTTTGTTTTGATTTCCACTAAGGCGAAGAAGAATATCGATTACTGAACGTTGAGGAGGGCAAAGTTTAGCTCATTGTAAAGTTTTCGACAGAGCTTGAGGATTTCCAAATTACCAATTTCGTTGTCACTCCTCCAAACATGGCAAGCGCCTTGTGGCAGGTCAGGTGACCATGAGGCTTGTGTAGAGAAAGTACTGTGCCCTACTGAAATGTTTTCAGTATTGCAAGGGGCAAAAATAGCTGGTAATAAGCTATTGCATAGCATTGTTAACTTCCTTCTCATTTCCTTGGCATCGGAAACAACAAAAACATTTATGCCCTTTTCATTCACATCTAGCATGACAATGAATACACTTCAGCCTGGTCTCACACTCGCTCACTATCATCCGATCTGCGTCAGGCTGAAAACTGCAGTGGAGAATGGAATGATCTGGCCGACCTGCACCCCCAGTGGAGCAGAACAGGGGGCGCATGTAGAGTCATGAAGACATTCCAGCCTCTCTCTGGACCACTGACACTGGGACGTGTTGCAACAATGGCTCCTGCACCCCCACCCTCTCGGAAAACCTCACAGCTATACCAGAGAGAATATTATTTAACAGAGAGGTTCCAACGGATGGCACTTACGCATTAGATTTTTGGAAGGAGGGGGGCAACGTTTCACCCTTTATGCAGACCAGTCCACGAATTTCACCATAATATTGCCCAAAATGTATCTGCACATAGGTATTTTCAGAATACATCAATTCCTATTTACCTACTGTACGATCAATCTGAGGCCACAAAGGTATTTCTGAAGCACACTGTTTTGAGGTAAATTCACTTTAACGTTTCAGGACATGCTGAAGAAGCGACTGTGATATGCTGTGGCTGTCATATCCACTTACCACACAACCTGTTGGCTGGGAATCTCAATCATACAGTAGTATTTTGTTTCTTCTTTTTTGTATGTTTGAACACTGAATAGCAAACCATGTATCTGAAATGCATTCCTAGGTTGTTTGTGCAGGGAGAGAAATTTGGGTCATAGAGCATTTCCCCAAAAATGGTTGTCGTATGGATTGTATACTGCCATCTACTGGCATAGATGCAACTGAGCGACCATTAAGCCTATCAGTGAATATGGCATGGCAGAGCTGGGCCCTAGGCGAGAAAAACATACAACGTAGTGTAGAATAGGGTACATTTAATTAACTTTAGGGCTACATTTTACATAAAAATATGAAAACGATTGTGCTGTACATATTAATGTCAAATCAATAAATAATTATAGTCTGTTGTTGTTTAAAAGAAACTGGGATTGGCAGTCGAAGCAGGCCATTTAGATACAATTCTTGAATGCTTGACACATACCATACACATAGCTTCTACCATCTCTCTTTTAGAGGAGATGAATTCTTCACAAAGGTGGCCAGCTAGTTGGATCAAGTAACTGAATATTTCTGTTAAGAACTGATAAGTCTTGGTCTTCATTAGCAATGGATTATGTAGGCCTTCAGCTAGAGCGATTTGGTGTCCCACTGTAATGGTTATTTGGCTCAGGAATAAAAAGACAATGTTGATTTAGCCCAACATGACATAGTGTCTCACCCCAACATTACAATGAACAATTAGAGAGGGTGGATGTCGTCCATTGCCTGCAGTGCATTCATCAGAGAACCATGCAGTTCCAACCATGTTGAGTCTATTTGTTGGCTCCTCTGAATATCTGAGCCATCGGAGCCAAATCTCTTAGATCATCACTATTTGTACTTTGCAGGTGTTTAGACTTTTTGCAATTATTTTAAAGATTGTATGATGGTATTAGATATTGTGTGTTTTTAAATTATAACAGCCTAATGACACAGCTTACTTCTGACATCATTATTCTAAGAGAATAGCTGGTGTATGACAAATTACATATTGAGATTGAAGCCGTGAAGAACACTGACTTTCCTAGAATGATCAATAATCATTAGCTGACAACTGGCATCATATCCACAATGCTACTGTCAGTCAGCTCTGCATATAGGCCTAAACACAGCTAAATGGCAACATATAGGCTACAGCTAGACTCATATAAAACTAATATAAAATAGATGTATTTTAATTAACTAGCTGCTACAGTATAAGTCATAAATACAACAGAAGCTACTGATGCCAGGTTTTTGCATGGGTTGAAATAATGCTAAAACACACTCAGCGACAGATTTGATCTTATCTGTGAGATAAGTGAGATTAAATATGGATTGTCTGTCACGTAGCACATCTACCCCTTTGTGCCTCTTGTCTCATTTTCTCTGTGTCCTCTTCTATATAAATATACCAGTCTTGTAATGCCACATATCCTTAATTTCCCGACTGGCCAGAATGTTGGATCTGACGTGTGTGTGTGTGTGTGACGCAAGGATTCGGGGCGCTCGTGCTATGTTACCGCAGCAATCGATTATGCAGGGGAAAGCATGCAGCGCAAATTATCAAACAGATAATTTAAAATGGCTATGGAATTGATATATTTTGGGAGACTTTTGATATTCGGTGGCCATAGGCGACCGCCTAGTTTGCGTGTAGCATGGGCTGGCCCTGTGGCAGAAGGACTGCAATCTGGCAGCTATCTTTTATACTGTAAAACATTGTGTAGTGGATGTTTTAAACAAGTGCAGCCTGTGTAACTACAGCTGAGCACAGTGTCCCACAACCCCACCAGCCCCCAACATGTAATTAGAATTGGACATTTGGTTAATTCAGGGAAGAACGTGGCTGAAAGCACTACAAGCAATAATAGTTGGGGGAATTGGTATGACAGTGGCACACCACTTGAACTTGTGTGCACTCAGCAATTAATGACGTGAATGAAGTGCACGCACTCGTTTGTCTGCCCGGTGCTGACGGAGTGCCAAGTGAACACTTGAAGCGCTCGTTCTCTGCGCCGAATGGGCTGCGTCCCGCTGCTTGCCTGCCAGATGCAGGGGAACGCATACTCTGATGGAGCAGATGACAACACAACGGCCGCGGCGCAATCACCCCAAGCGCTGTGTGTGTATTGGTTAGGGTGGTCATGTTTCACAACCAGAGGGTGCTGGCTTCAATTCCCAACATACCTGAGTTAGTTAGACGGTAGGGTGGTGAGGCTGGTCCGACGTGTATTTCTGTTTATTTGCTTTTGTTTGGTTATTTATTTGTGTCATGTGCGGTCATGTATTTACTATTGTTGTGTTTTCTCCTACAGTTGTGAAGCACTTTGTGATTTTCCTCTGTGAAATGTGCTATATAAATAAATGTTACTTACTTAACTAACATCATGCACAATAATGTAAATCCCTGGATGCAAGCATCTGCTAAATTACATTAAAGCATTCTAAATAACATTATAATAATGGCACAGAATGCAGATGTTATTATTTTGCATTCTTTTAGGAGAGATTTGGTGAATTTGACAAAATGTGTATTAGCTTACATTTAGCTTGCAATATCTGACTTTACCTTTAATCCCTTCACTTTTACAAAACATACATTTATTGTATGAAAGGTGAATATTATTATTGTTATTATTATTATTGCTGTGGTGATTGGGCTTCCACATTTAGCTAAACCTCAGTATCACTATATAGTGTGTTACATTCGGGTGTCCCAGAAAGTGAACAAGCATAGCGGCAGTGTGGAACAGAAATGTCAGGCGAGTGAATGATGTGCTAACTAACAAACATCTCTCCCTGCTCCTGGTGTCATTTCTCATGGGCCAAATGATTTGGTGCACACTGGAGCATTCACCAGCATTCAGCAATTGCCCAAACTAACCATAAATCACAAAACCGGAGGGGAGGGAGGGAGGACCCACAGAACACTGAGTCAGCATGAGAAATGTCACAATATATACTCACCCCCACGCCGTCCATTTCATTCGGTCAGAATAATCTGAGATTCACACTGCCTACCTGCCCTGTGTCGGCCCTCACGGGGTCTAATGAAGACCGTGATATGTGCAGCGTACAGCTCTGTCTTGTGTTGGAGACCAGACTTTCCGACGGGGAAGTATGATTCGTTAACCGGACACGCCAGATGGTCTGTTACGCGGAACCATCTGGGAAGCCGTCTGAAATTGTTCAGAAAAGGACGGGCAAAAAAAATACTTTGCAGGTGATTGGATGAGCTGACGGCGTCGACGCCTAAAACAAACGTCCGTAGCAGCCAGTGCGATGCTTATCGGCCACAGCCACTGTGGGTTCACTCGAGCACAACTGGTTCACGGTGTCCAGACAGACATTGCGGCACAGTCGGACAGAAGACGGATGGGAGATGCGGATGCTATCACGAGGCTAAGAAATCACAGGCTGGTACCAATATTCCCATAAACCTCTAGCGGCTTCTACTGCAGCATGGCTCTGCTGACTGCAAATGTGGGCCTTCCCCAGCCTGGTCCTATACAGCAGGGGTTCACAAATGTTTCAGCTTGTGACCCCCCAAAATAACAGTGTCAAAGACTCGCGATCCCCGCTATCCCCAGAGGTGGTAGAAGAATAACAGCCATATTATTATTTTATAGTATTTTAATACAGGCTAGTAGCAGAATGCACCAAAGTAATGCATAAACTGTATTACTACTAACAATCATGGTTAAACTATGCCATTTTAAATAATTTTTAATTGTTCTCTTTTCTGAACACCATCTTGTGACCCCCTCCTCTGTGTCTCGCGAACCCCCGTTTAAGAACCACTGCAGTATACCGCGTCTAAAAGTTCCAGAAGCTGCATAGAGGACAGGACATACCCCCAACACACATACTTAACAGAGACACCTCGCGGGCTCGTGTGCGTGTGTGTGTGTGTGTGTGTGTTGGGCGCACGCACGCACAACGCCACCGGCGTTGCGTGGCGGCTTTTGACTCTAATCCGCTCGCCGTTTCCTGGGTCTATTCACATCTCAGATCTCGTCTCATCATCTGTCAGAACACATCGCGCCTGTAGACCCTCCCCACCCGCTATCCTCTTTCTCAGGCAGACAAATGAGAGTGATTTCTTTTGACAGCTGGAGTATGGAAGAGGAGCCGGGGGCTAGAGGAGGTGACATTCTTTTTGATACAGACAACATACAGTAGTTAAATATGGAACCAACTGAACCAGAAGCCCCTAAAGAGATACACCACCCCAATGCTGTACCAGTCATACATGTTAATCTGTCACTGACACTGAGCATATATATATATATATATACACATATATATATATATAAAAAATTAAAATACAAACACATTAAAACACACTAGGCTATTCGTCCAAACTGCAGAGCCCTTTGCAATTAAGGCGAGAGGACACAGCCTTACAATGATTTGACCCTAAGGTATTGAGACTCCCAGCAGTCATTTGACAATGACTAGAGAGCAAAGGTCTCGGAAAATAGGTCTGCAGCGACTGAGAAAGACGCATGGCCGGTAGCTGAGGTCAGAGTGTGAGAACACCTGACGCATCTGTCTAATTTAGCCTGAACTGGGATAAATGTGAGGCTCCATGACCTCTGACATGAAACAAACCACCAAAGCAAGCAAGGAAACAGCATAAACATCATGAATCATTATAGACAATTATAGTGAGATGCCTGGCTCAAAGGAAAGGGAAACAGAAGGAACAAGGGGGGGGGGGGGGGGGGGGGGGGCCCCGGAAAGGG
>JAODTR010041929.1:0-19628 GCA_025399935.1 Amblyopsis rosae | reverse complement strand
GCTGAAGCTGCTGCCCCCGCGACCCGACTCCGGATAAGCGGGAGAAGATGGATGGATGGATGGATGGATGGATGGATGGATGGAAGCTACAGCAAAATATTTAAATTAAGAAGCATACATGGAAAATTATGAACCTCTATCTACGTATATATTTATTATTTGTCTTTGGACAAACATCCCAGAAGTACAAGCTCTCCTGATAAGCACACCTGAATAACAATAACAGTTGCCTTGTCATTTGTTTTCCAACATAACTGAAGAAATAATAATCAAGTCGGACTTGTTTAATGATCCTCTTCTTCTACAGCCGTTCTGAAGGTAATTTGAGGGTTTTTCATTTAATTTCACACTCTAAAAAATTGCAGTGCCTGCGGTTACACATTTGTCATTTCGTTCAGGAGCATTTGCCAACATATGTGCTCTTAATGTTTCTTGGCAGACAACAAGCAATAGAGAAAAGCAGCAACGTCAACAACACCACCACCGCCGCCATCTTCCCGTGTCCTCACCGCTTCTTCGTCCTTGCTCAGGAGCTTGGTGCAGGCCAGGAACTCCTCATACATGGAGAAGGGCACCACAGGCTCGGGCAGCTCCCTGAGATAGAGCTTCAGTAGAGATGCTACCGTGTGGACATCGGTGTTACTGTAGAGGGAGACACACAGAGAGATGTAGGCTGACATTAGAATGTGTGCCAACGTGCCCCCTGAGACCTCGAAATTTAAAAGGAGGACTCATGAATGCTGGAGAAAGGTTGCTATTTTTGTTTGCCGCACATGAGGCAATTACGCACGGATCCATGCACCGGCATATACTTTTTAGCCAGTTCTAATTAATTGCTTATGTTAATTATCCAATATAATTCTGTTATATCCTTTTTATCTCTTTCATAGTATTGACATAGTATTGACTATGTATTTATATGATTACAGCCATCCTTTCTTCCAGTGAGCTAGCTGCCACACAACTCTTCTCTTTATCGACTTTGATATCCAACTATTTCTTTATAGTTTCTGACGTGGTACGGTTCTCGGAACACGATGCATGTCTGACTGCTGTAGCCGACTGCTGTAGCCATTTGCCTCTCCGTTGACTTTCTTTTATTGCTGATATCATCATTTTCCTAGTAATTTATGGGAGGAGGTAAGGCTCGTGCACGTACGCTAAATACACGTTTATTGGGATGTATGAAGGGAAGATGTGCAGGACCTGGTGTACGCATGGTCTCATACATCTGAATATTTTTGTGCGTACGCACTTTTAGAGTTTTGTGAGTGCGCCATATTTTAGTATGCAGCGCAATTGTTTATATACAAGGCCCCAGATGTTTTTATCAGCGCACACACAGAACAAGGCAGCTAGTGGACTGAGTGAATATTCGCTGAATTTGTTGAAAATGCTGACTGACTACACCTTTAATACACCTTTAATACTGCTGTGGGGGACCCATGACATGCCTCACATCCACACATACAGTACAGTACATACAAACACCAATGGTGGTGTCCGCCACTGGTGTATGAACCATTGGTGTATGAATGTCATGCTCAGGGACACCTCGACACTTGAGGTGAGGAGTGAATGGGTTTCAAACCAGCGACTTCACCTGTCGCCCCACTGACTGCCCACATGTATTGAAAGCAAAGGCAACAGTCTTTCGATAGCTTTGAGGACCATAACTTAAGTGTGCTTCAGCGGGTCACGGAAGTGGGGCTTCAAGTAAAAAACGTGTTTTTTTAGTTTTTTTTTAGTGTTTCAAGCACAAAGGCAATACTGAAGACATATTGAAGAGTGTACCTTCAAACTGGTATTAACAGAGATGTGCTTGGCCTTAGCGGATACTAGTTAGCGGGCAGGGATGTGTATCACTTCGTCTCCCAGGTGGGGCCTCGTTACCAGGAAAGGGTGGGAGGTTGATGTATGGCCTGTTCTGTAGCAATCCCATACAGCCTGTATTTATAGGGTGTCAAAGATAAGGGGGTGGGGGCTATTTGGGGCTGGAGATGGCAAGCTGGAATACCGTCACTCATGTATCATTGTGAGTTATGGATACTGATGTCACAACCCAGCACCCTTCAGCCATTTAAGATGCAGCCACTGCAACAGCCATCGTGTATATCATCGTTCACTCAGTTGTCGGCCAGTCACCTTTTTTGTGTGGTATACGGTCGGTGTGTCAACACCGACCGAGTACCTTTCCCTCTACTGCAAGAGGAGAATACACAGTGATTTGCTTTCAGTCTGCTTCATAGCTTCGTTGAGAAAACATGCATGCTTTTATGTCTCTGCCACCGGTTGCTACAACCCAGCGGGAAAGGGCTAAATATATCTGTTTGGCAATTATCACCTGAGCGATGGCATCTGTTGCTTGCTGAATTTAAAGGGAAATGACATGCGACATTAGCGCTGACAAACTGTTCATTGAAGAACTGAGAGACAGATTTGTGTCAAAGCCATACTGCCCTCTGCAGCAGGAATGTATTTTTACCAAAATAATAAGAAAGAAAGAAAGAAAGAAAGAAAGGAGAAAAATATAAAATTAAGTAAATTAGATTGCCATTCACATGGCATTTTCCACAGAGAATAGGTTGTTTATTCAAAACACTTAATTTTACATTGCTTCCTATTAAGTGATGACTAATGGTCACTTCTTGCTATCTTACAATACAGACATTACATTTTGTTTTTTTTAAAAGACACCACAAGTGCTTATATTTCTTACGTGTCAAAGGAGGGTTTTTCCCCACAGTCGAATGCGTCCTGCAGATCTTTGACCAGGTTTGCCTGCCCTGGAAGCCTGAAGAGGCCCTCTTCTCGAAGGCCCCACTGTCGAATGAAATCCACACACTGCTCCACTAGCATTGGGGCGAGCTTGTTCCCAAACCGACGCTCAAAGCGCACCGTCTCCTCCAGCTTTTGCCCGAAAATACCTGCAAAGACAACAGTTGGTTCACCCCATTTTAAGACAACACTAATCATCATCATTTAACTCATTTCATTTTCACATATTACAACACATTGAGATCTCGTGGAACAAAGCAGATGATGGCAGACAAGCGCAAAAAATATTTAGAAATAAACTTCCCAAAACATATCTTGACTCGTACAGTTAATCCAATTACTAAAACAAAGCACGTGTCAGGGAACTATACAAGCATTAGCAGACTAGTGTGCGACTTCAAGCATATCAAAGGTGCTACTGAGGTTAAACTGAGCGACTTTGTACACAAATGGGTCTTGTTTTCCTCCAGACAGCCTGATCAAGTGAATATGTACACCACCACCGCCACACACAGCCCGAATCTGAAGATGACATCTTCGGCATCCTGATGCTGCACCCTCGCCTTTTGTCTTTGGCAGCGCCGCTAGCGGGCTCTCGCGTGGACGCCGTACGAGAGGGGATTAAGCTAGCCTTCCTGAGAGATTTGCACCCACACCTACTTTTCCGGTCTCCTGACACAGAGGCTACTGCACGGAGGATAATGCATAAACATGGGTCTTATTTAGGTACGCCAAAGTGACTGGACGGGCTTTTGTCTGGACAGAGCTGACTCAGCGGACAGCTTAACATGGACAGCTTTATGGTAATTATAAAAAAAAATAAAAAAACTGATTTATTAGGATTATTATCCCAAAAGAGAGAGAGAGAGAGAGAGAGAGAGAGAGAGAGATTTTTCTCTGCCATCTCCTTTCATGTTCGTCAGAATGTCCCCATGCTCCCAGCAGGGGTCCAGTAATCTACCTCCCTGTCCAGTGACTCTCCACGCACATTATTTTGAGGCACTATCCAATAGGGATATTCGTTAGTCATCGACACTCATGCGTCACGACAACACAGCAAAATAATCTCCGCTCGTCTGCGTCACTTAAATGTGCCCAGATAGGGGGTGAAAATACGAAGACAATGTATGAAAGACAAAGACATACAATAGATAGAATGTGAGAAGAACAGAGAAGAGGCCAAATGTCAAAGTGACGACGGTTGTTCCTAATTGCCTGATGTCTTTCTAATAGAGAACTAGTGCAAATCATTAACGACACAAAGTCATTAAGTAAGTAAGTTCAACCAAGGGTTGACATTACCTCGTTTTATCTTGCTGGTTTTTTGTATTTTAAGGGACAACTTTTTTTTTCCCAAGCCAGGGAGAGTTTATAAAATGTTGAATACTTGACAAGAGACGTCTATATAAAAGTGTAGTTATTAGGTATGACGGGCAACAATCTTCTGGTCCTTTAGTTTAGTACAATGTTTTTATTTATTTATTAGAGTCAATTTGTGTCAACAAATCAACAACCTTCTACTCAACTACCTTCTACTGGAAAGTGGAGTATTCTAAAGTAGTAGCAACACAAAATTAGGTTTACTTTACCTTTTATAGAAAATCCAACAGCTGAAATACTAAATCAAATGTGTATCTCATCAGTGAAGCATTTCATTGAATTTAAGCTATTAAACGCTGACATCGTATTACCATCGGTAATATCTCTGAAGATCCAGATGGATAGGCCACAACTGCATATGTCCCAGGATGTCTTGGTCCCACCAGGTCAACAGCTGACTCACCTCTGCTCAGGCAAGCTTGACAACAGGACCATTGGGCTTGAGCAGCTTACTGCAACTATTCCAAGTGTACTATTGTCCGTTTGTTAGGGTGCTGCTAGCGCTCGCTATCCGATGGGCACGGATGCTGCTGCAGCATGGCAACGGCAAAGGCTGAAATACGGGTGCGTCGTCTGTGTGTGTGTGTGTGTGTGTGAGTGCGTGCGTGTAGCCACATCTCTCCAGTGGCATCTTTGACAAATGGCTCATCGTTTTGAAGAGCAGTCAACTGCAATAGACATCAAACTCTCTGAGCACTGAGAAAACAGAGGGGCCGGCTCAGCTTCATCTGTTCAGTAATGAGAACAAGCTCGGGCTGCCCGTCTGCACGCGCACCGCGCTGGACACGGGCCCTGCTCATTACACAGTACGGGCCTCGAATCTGGCCGCAGCCAAACAATAGCGTGCCGCAGCAGCACAGCAGGAGACACAGCGACCAGAACATCTACGCCATGGAGGTCACATGCAGCTGAGCAATTACAACACCATGGACTAACATGCGGAAGTGTCCAACGCTAGCCAACCAGTACTGTTGATGACCAATTATGAGATTTTAAATAGCTTGTTGTTTTACCAAATGCCATGAAATCACTTTCAAAAGACCTAGCAAACGTCGCACCAGCCGTCTGGCATGTGAATAGAAAAGAACATGCACCATATAAAAAGAAAATATATATGCATTTTAACAGGGAGCAAATTTTGTTCATCACTGCAGAGAGAAAAATCTGTGACATTGAGTATCTTCCCATTTTTAAAACTGGCTTAAAAACACATATTTACATTTTTACATTTACAATGTAAATATGTGTATGTCTGAACTGGCATATTCAACATGATCACTGCTCATCTGGACACAGCAATCTTCTGTTTTCTTAATTGATATTAGAACCATACTGACTTCATGCACTGTATTCTTGTTTTTTATTTATTTTATTATTGTCACATTGTTATTTACTTTTGTCTTGTAAGGTGACCTTGGGTGCTTTGAAAGGCGCCTCTAAATAATAATAATTATTATTATTAATCTTAACATAATAACTGACCTCCGCCAAAAGGAGCCCAGATGACCCTGCGGATGGTCTTCACCCAATCCTCCATGTCGTTCTGGGTGCTGGCCATGAGGAGGTAGGTCTCATGGTGGGAGGTCATCCGCTCCCTTTCTCCCCCTGTTGAAACATTGGCCAGATTACACATCAGTAAACATATAACTAAGTCTAGACATGGGGTTCAAATTTTGTTTAAAAGCTTAATTTACTGGTATGGTTGTGCAATAAACATGTACCACCTACTATCTGATGCCTAATGTAAGTTGTAAGCCCAAGAATGTAATGCACAGTACCAGACAGGCAAATCAGAACTGCAAATGGAATGGGCTTGATTTATGTGGAGTATGTCAAGTCATTATAGTAGCTCGAATATAGCAGTGAAGCATGCAGAGCCAGCTCACTGACGCATAGCCACCTCAAACCAACAAATAGACCTGTTCTGGGTTCTGTATCTGGGTAAAGCATTTTGCATGATGTTAGATTGTTCCAGTTAAGTTTGTGTGCGCTATATACTCTTACTGTAATTGCTATTTCCCCCTCATAATATGCATTGTCATTGGGAATTTCAAACATTTTCTATTTTTTTGTAATTGGTTGGGTGTGTGATTCTCCATTCTGTTATGACTAAAGAACCCCATTGCCAAAACTATTCTTTAAGTATCAAGCAAATTAATTAATGTGCTGAACAATATCAACGCTCTGTCAAATCGTTCTCAAATGAAACACATAATGTAGTGTGGGCAGAGTGAATTAACAAAGACAAAAATCACGATTGGTTAAAATATGCATGACTACCCCCACAGTTCTATCTAAGGTGATCTTGCACCTTTTCTGATTCGAACACAAGATGAGGCCATATACTTTTACTTCAGAGTAAAACACAAAATGGCAGATATGTTAAGGAAGGACTCAGGCTTACTGCAGTGACCAAAAGTACTGCTTTACTACTAGGTAAAATGCAGATTGCATCAGTATTCTCGTTTAAAATCAACTCATTTCAATTTAGGAGAAAGCCGCATGTTTACAGACCATCTGTTGTAGCCTATCCTTGCGCGCAAGCGAGTGCACACACACACACACACACTCACACCCTATGATAATAAAGCACTCAATGAGCAAACACTCAATCAATATTAAATTCAGCCATTTAAAATATAGACAACAAAATAATAAACTGTTACACAAATACATTTGTATCTCCCTATCCATCTCAATTAAATGGTAGACTCCACACACACAACATCTCTTGTTTTTGTGGTGTCATTGTAAACATGAATGGAAAAATAAGAATTTGACAGGAAGTGTCAGAAGTAGCTTGATTAAAGCCATTCTGTTATTGTTCCACTACACTGCATCAAATCAGTCTGGGATCTCCCAAATGAAAATCACCAGGACTAATTGATAAGCCAGTGCAGTTGGTGACAGCAAATAAGTAGTGGTCAGTTTTAAGTAGGGGTGCACAATATATCGACTCAGTATCGGTATCGCAATGTCACGTTGCGCAATATCATGTTGCAGGAAGTGCAATATTCCGTTTATTTTGTGGAGGGATGTTGGATGTTTGGCTTAGTTGTGTTTGATTTGGACAGAAAAGTAAGATGTGTGGCTGACATGACACACGACATGAAACATTAGTGGCCAAAAAGAATGCCTCTTTGGTATCTTGGAATTATTGTTGTTGTTGTTTTGATATGTTATGAATATATTTTGATGCATTTTCCCATAACCTTTGTTTTTACTTATGTTTAAAAATATCTAAATGTATAACCATATTGCAATTTTCATGATCAATATCATATTTAATAAATATCATGCACCCCTAGTTTAAAGCCTCATCCCCACATGGGGATGACTTATTAGTTAAAGGTGGTCCAATCTGCCTGTTAATGACCTGGTTGAGTGGAACTAGGGAATCTATAGGAGAAGCAGAGGCCCATAGGACCAACTGCTATATTTGGAGTCTAGCTTCGAGAGGGAAAGAATGATGCGGTCGGTCAGTCCTGATGAGATCTCTTTAGCAGGGAGCAGAGGCCTGTGTTTGACCTCTTAGGTATGCAAGAGAAACTATGTTTAGGCTAGTGTGAGCTTAGCTCCATTCACAAACACTACCACATCTATTGTAAACACTTTGTCAGTGATTAACCTAATCACAGCCACATGTCTTGTTTCACACTAAAATGTGAATTAAAAAGGCAGCGTGTATAATAAATGCCTCATTTGAAGCATTTACAGAGGGCAATAATTCATAGACAAAGATTAAGCTAGTGCATTTAGTTTTGAGTAACAGTGTAATTTGCAATTAACTTTTTATTACCCTGACAAAAAGGGTAATAAAATATAATGTAATCAAGTCCTCTAGCCATATTTGTATTTTTAAGTGTGTAGCTGAGCCCTCTTTGTATTAGAGACCAGATTACAGCTGTAATTGGCTGTAAAATGATAGCCGATTTCCCATTAAGATCTGCAATTTACCCAATTTTGTTATTCCCTCTCTCATTCTATTACAATACTAAAAAATTGTTATATTGTGCACTTATAGATATTATAATAGTTAAATCCACACAGGGCTGCCTGGTGACAGATATGTATTAAAATTGGAAAATGCATAATCTCACAGAGTGTAGATTAAAAACACTGTAGTCTAACAATGGCAGTCGCTGACAGTCATCAACAGTCATTAAGATCAGAGGAGTTCAATGTGTTAACATGACTTCATAAACGAACAAATAGCCTACAGAAATATATGAGGGACTGTATAACTGTCAATTTAAGTAAATGATTTAGAATTTGAGGCTATTGAGCACATGTTAATTAATAATCTACTGAATTTGTTTATGTTTTTAAGAAAGCAAAACAAAAATAACTTACCGGTACCTTATGTGTAGGGACACCGACAAAGCATGACAAGAAATTAAACCTATGAAATGTTTCAACAGGTCCTTATTAAATGTCAACTCAGTTGAGTTCCACAAAAATCAATCATATCCGAATCGGCATTTCTCCATAATTACACTTGACGAGTAATGCCCAGACGAAAAGTCTATAGACTAAACCAGTTTATGAAAAGTATCGGCAAACGCACTACGAACACACACACTTCAAACCGCGAGACGTCGGGTATAGCACGTGGTGCGGGGTGGTGGTCGTGAAGAGAGACCTGTTGAGACGTCGGGTAGTACACTGTTCGAGCGGAGACAGACAATAGAAAAAAGCTCCCTCTTGGATGAGGGGGATTGGGGGGGGTGGGGGGTGGGGGGTGGTGGTGGTCGTGAAGAGAGACCTGTTGATTACTGCCATATAGGCTGTGTATTTTAAAGGTGTTCAGGTAATTATGTCGGTTATTTCGTACGTCATTTGTTACATTCCCTTTTTTTTCTCCTTCAAAATATCTTAACACACAATCACACACTTCTTGCATCCAGTTGTCTGTCGGCTACTTCCTCAGAGGAAGTCCTGCACTGCGCCCTTTTGTCGGCTTCCTTTTATTTAATGAAGCCAAAACAACAACAACAACAACAACGTAAATATTCACGTTTACTACTACCAACCCTTATGTGGGTAGTTTCAGTAGCGTCGTATTGCATCATCATTGTATGAAGGTGTAACAAAAAAAAAAAAAAAAAGAGCGGCCCTATTTATCATTGACCATTCAGGCCATATCCTCTAGGGGTCAATTGGGGTTGTGCATCTGTATGCATGTATTCTCTAGCTTCTGAGTGTGGCGTGAATTCTATACTTCTCAGTCAAAGCGAAGGCGCCCACGACAGCATCATTTGCATTAATTGTCATGCAAAACATGTTGCGATTCCAAGCTGTCTCACTGTGTGCTTTTGTCCACATAGCCTACTCACATGAGATTCAGCAGCTGTGTATGAGTAGAAAATACGTTTGTATAATCATAACAACAGTTGTTGGGGATAGTGTGCAACTGCTGTGTAAAAACCAAAAGTCCTGCTCCTCATTTCACTGCCTGTTTATCAGTATGTAAATTTTTTTTTTTACAAAAATCCCAGGTAGTTATGAATTATTGTGCTGACTGACACCGACATCTTATTTTGAGCTATTTGTCCACGGTAGCAGGATGAATGCTCAGCAGGACAGGCAGTATCACTTGAACAGTCTTTTGGTGCACAACGAGATGCTTGGTGCAGGCTGCAGCGATACAGTGACAAAGCTCCTTTACATGTCATCCATGCTGCTGCACCCCATCTCAGAAACACAGATGATTTAAATGACAAAGCCATGCCTGGAAATGCAGCAATATGATATCTTAGAAGCTAATCATAGCCTAAATATGGTTGACAAATTAATCCTATCATGACATGGGGATTTATACAGTCTTTTATGAACTCAATGGCTACTGTGACATGACATTGCATCAAAACAAATCAAATATCCCCATAGTAATGCCAAGTGAAATAAAATAATTAGTATGAGGTTGAAGATCCTAGCCCAATATGAAACACACAGGGTGACAGTTTTGTACACATAACGATAAATGGATAATAAAGCTAAATTATAACTAAATACTGTCTGTCCCCACAGTTCCTCGCTTGCAGCTTGCCTCCAACATTTATTTGTTTTTGAGCTTTAGCCTCTTGCAGCGTTATCTTCAGTAGCCTACAGAAACTCTATTTGGCCAGATTCCTCAATGATTCCGTTGGCCCCTCCTAATAACTCTTCAGAGTCTAGTTGTTTGCTAGACTCCAATCTCAGATACTACAGCATTGTCTGATAGTGCCTCCGGAGAGCTAAACGTTTCTGGACTCAAACCCAGTCAGGTAAATGGAGTAAGCAAATATAAAGAACAAACACAGGTCTGAAATAATAAGTGCTCTTTCTCTTTCTATAAAATGGATCACTAAGCATTGTTAAGGATAGGCGTTCTTATCTTAAGGATTTGCTCAGCTCGCCACCAGAGAAGGCTCCGCTATACCTAAGACAGCCACAACAGATGTCACAATGTCTAAGACCTGCTTGGCCTCAGACAGTAGGCTACAACGTTTTACACTGAGGGTAGCAGCTCTTTAAACAAGAAGGATATACATTTTTCATTTCAGAAGACAGCTGACATTGAATTCCAATTCAATGTTTCAATTCCTGTGTGATACACCAAGTGCTACACCAACAAACCAATATTCGATTAGACACGAATGTGTAGTCCATCATGCAGACATACTGCACCTCTCCAGAGCTCTTCCATTTAAGCAAAACATAAAAAATACATTGCTGCATTTCATGTTTTAGAAGCTCTTGCTATGCAGATGTAATGTGTTAGTGTCAGCAGTGTTTTGTGACTATTGCCTGCAATCTATCTCTTTTTGCATGCCATATAAGATATCATACTGTTTTCATTGTGCACATTAGCATTAACCCCAGTTGCATACAATGGACATAAATGATCAAACCCTGTCTCCAACGGCAACCAATGGCTCTAAATAGGTGGGTCACTACAAAGGCTTCCACTGTACTGTAATTACCACAAAATACCCAGTTACACCCCACTTCTATACTCTTGTAATTACAGCAGGTTTGTCTTCTAGGACAACATTATTAATTTGTTCTGCAGCAGATGGAGCCTGTAGATCTAGCTAAATAGAATACATATAAGCGTGTAAAGCAACGGTATATTTGTTTAAACCAAGCCTGAATGTATGAGACAAATTGAAAATGACAAAATGGACGTAGAAATGTAAACTACTTGCTGTTTGCCAAGTTTGGAGGAAGCCACAGCCACGGGCCCGGAACACAGACATCCAGAAACGCAGAAGCTAAGCATTGTTTAGCTTTGAATGACTAAAACATGTGTCATGTTTCTCCAGGTGCATGTATGAATGAATGGATTATGTGAGCATAAACCATATGCATAAACGCATCACTTTGTGTGAGTATATCGGCTATTCAGCTTCAACTCGCTATTCTTCTGGCTGCATGAACACTCTTGTTTGCATGCAAGCAGAGGCAAGTTGAGATTTAATATTGTGTCTAATGATAGTCTGGGAACTTCTCAGAAGTCCACGCGTCATAAATACCACCAACTGAACAAGAAATCGGCGTCAACTCAGGGATTCACTTCAGATTTCATAAAGACCAGATCTGCGGCCATACCACACATACAATACACACACAATATTTGTTCATTCAGACTACCTTTACACTACCGTACTACAAGAGCGACTGAACGAACTATACCGGTACCGTACGGTAAGTCCATAGTCCACCTCGGTAATATTATCGTAGACGCTATTTCATTCACAACTATCACGCCTGTCTTTATTTCTTACAAATCTACTTGCAAAAGACAAATAAATCTATAGCAAATACATCACACTGACTGATGTGCATTCACCAAGTCGTTGTAGTCGACTACGGTATTCTACAGAGGTAATAATAGTTCATGTTTAGCTAGCGGCAGGCTAAACACTATACGACCGATCGCGCCGCTAACCTACCTAAGTTACCTACCTATGTGTGAAGATGACGTTACATCTGATACTCCATATTGTGCTAAATGATTTACAGGCTGATGAACAACTTCCATGCTCCCTCCACACCTCTCTCTCTCTGGCAACCCCAAAAAGAGGCTCTCGGAGTGGGATACAAAGTCCTGGCCGCTTGAGTTAACGCATTAAGTGAGTGCAGTCTGCATGTGAGTGAGCGAGCACAGCTGAGAGACAGGAGGGGAGGGGAGGGGAGGGAAGGGGCGAGATGGGGCCAGGGGGGCGAAGGGGGGGAGAGATGGTCTAGGTTGGAAAAAAAAAAAAGAGTGGGGGGTCGATGATTGAAAAGGGGGTGGGCTGCAACACCATGGCCTTCACCGGACTACATCTACCGGTACAATATAGCCTACAGTCTACCTGCCTACCTACAGAAGCACAAACATACTGTATGAAGTTATTTTGTTACTTTGTTGTATACAATTACCTATTTTAAGTAGCTATAAGCAGTGTTGGGCAGCAACTAGTTACTAGTTTAGTAGTTACTGTAAAAAAAATTTTTTTTTCAGTAACTAGTAGTGTAACTAATTACTATTTCCAAAACAGTAATACTATTACAATTACTAATCCAAGTAATGCTGCATTACTGTGTTACAAGAACGAGATTTCTGGTCTTAGAAAAATTGGGGTAGGCTAATATAACCAACCTGTCCAATCATCTGGTATCTTTTAATACCCAGTAATAAGTAAAGTAATAGTATAACTTTTTTAAGGAGTAATAATGATATAGTAACTTATTACAATTCCTGAGCAGCTGACCCTGTAAGCTACCTGTTTTATCTAGCCTATGGGAACCATGAGAATTCTCAGTAGAAGATTCTGATTTGGCTCCACGAGATCTGACCATGGATCTGAATGAGCCTGTAGGAAAACGTAGATAATTATTACTTTAGCATATAAGCTACTGACAACCCTGCCCCCCCCCCCCCCCATCCCCAGGTGGAGGCTGTACTGAGCCTGTGTGGGCACTGTTAGGGGGGGAGTAGAGAGGAACGCAAACCAGTCATCATGTGCTTAAAACCAAACAACAACAACAAAATGTTTCGAATCATTCACTATGAGGGTAATATTGGACACGACGAGTCTTGCAGTTTAGGCTATATAAAGTAGGCTACAGTAGGAAATGTAAGAACTATGTCTCATCAGTTATTAGACCAAACAGAGCAGCATTACAAAATATATAGGCTGACTTTTCCCTCTATAAATCAGTGCTCATGTACTCCAAGCGCCATATGTGTCGGTTCCCATGCCAGGGGAGATCAGTGAGATAAGTGCTGTCTGTGTTCTGTGTTGCAGGTGCAAATCTTCCCATGTATGTAGACTGGGTGTCGTGTTACACTTGCCCCCCCCCCCAGGAGACATTGCAAAATTGTTCAGGTTGAATATAAGGGCTTCCCAGTGTGCTGGTGGTCCCAGGCTCTGTCAATAGACGTACAGAATGGAGACACCTAAACATTAGCCTACCCCCTGTGTCCCTGAAGCCATTATCTCATTATCTCATAGGGAACACAGACTCCTTAGAGGTGATATCCATTACAATCTGAAGCCGAATCAGTAGCAAAGGTTAGGTCAAAGGGGAAAGGGATTGTTTGACAATACTGTCTGTTTTCCAAGCTCCATAAATAAAAGGCAGGAATCATTACATCTGTTTGGGAGGAATAATGGCAGCGTTCCCTTTACGTTCTTTAGCCACGATGCATTTCATACAGAAAAGACTGGAAGTTATCACATCTACAAACGTGTCACATAATAAAATAAACGGTCTTCTAGACAATGAGTGCACATAATTACATTATCTTCCCAGACGTGCACATACCCATATGGATACATGTCTCTATACATTAATCAGCCAGTGGCAAAACATAATACAGTGAAAACAAACGTTTTATGGGTTTAGCATGGTGTGCAACTGTGAATACATTTGTGGAGTTTTTACCCATAAAAGGTTGTTAATAAATTGTAACCTTCGCATTGTTTTTAACTATGAACTATGAACATATCTAGTTAATAATAAGCGCCACTAGAGAATACAAGTTATGCACATTTTTGTGCATGGCAGGTGTTGCAGTATAACTGTAGACAATCAAACTAGATTCAAATACATTTTTAATAATAAATAAACAATTCAACATTTGAAAGTATGTCGCGACTCGCAACCTAGTCAGTTCTCAACCATTAAAATCCTTTCAACATATATTAAGGAGGCCAATGGATTGCCTTGGTCAAAGGCTGATGTTGAACAGAACTGTAGTGCAGACAGTTGTGAAGCAATGGCTGAATGCATTAAGGAGGTCACCAGCCTGTCAGAGCCAAGCATCTCTGTTTTGATTACATGCCAACTAAATAAAGACTTAGTCCTTGTGTCCTGCCAGGGTTGCTGTAAATACACTTTTATGTAATAGGAATCAATTTTCATCTTCAGGAAAAAAGAATCACAGAAAGTAAAAAGTTAATATTTATATCTGTATATATGAATTTATAAGACAGAAACAGGAAAAAGCATAAAAGCTGCAGTGTGGCAATTATAAATGTGAGCAAAACTTGCCATATATTCTGCCGCATCTGTGCCATTGGTAAAAAAATATATGTATTTTTAATTTTTAAATCACATTCTTTGAAAGCAAAGTTGTGTCACTTTAGTAGAATGTTAGCTTAAGATGAATTCCAAACACAACAAATCTATTTTCCCGCAGGAACAATTGGGATGTGTCCATTTGCCAAACTCCTTTTGGCATAAACCATGAAAACCATTGACAACTTTATTGGCAACTGACTGAGGATTAAAAGCCCATTAAAACGTTAGGCGTGCTGAGTATTTGTGAGAGCTAGCAGCTGTTGTGACTTGGGCACTTGCATGCCATGTCAGTGCTGCTGCGCACAGGCTACAACAAGAGTGTGGCACACTCCAATGTCACAACAGCAATGCTGACAGGCTCCTTGTATTTCAACGGAAACTTCTGGAGAAGAGTCCCAGCAAGAGAAGCCAGAGTGTCTCTTGACTCTCTTTCAGGCTTTTTGCCAGAAAACCTGACACTGTATCGCATACAGTGACACCACTGTCTACTGTATGTTCACAGTGAAAACAGCAATTAATAACACAGAAAATATACCTCTAAACACGCATAATGATTAAGATAATAATGAAAGTGCATTGAAAAATCTTACAGATTGCAGAATTAGTTTTGTTAAGCCACTGTGACAGTGAAAATTCAATAACAAATACAGAATAATTACATTTGATCTATTTAATGATCACATTCACAGCTCAAAGGATCGTACATGTATGGGGCTATTCAGAGCCGCAATGGACTCTGCAGAGCACCTATCGCTCTTCTCACTAACGCCTTCTAATACCATCTTTCATCACATACCAGGGCTTCCACACAGATGCACACCTGCACTGCCTACAGCCAAAATTGTATAGTTTGAGTATAGCTCTATGGTTTGAGTCAGCTTGGCCTTTGGAGAAGCCTTTGACCTGTTCAGATGGGGTCTTAACCTTTGACGTGATTCATTTAGGACCAATGGGGGCCCTATATGTGTCCCGTTCCTTGTCCACATTATCATGAAAGAGAACTCGCAGCGAAGCATGCCACAAACAAAGATGATGTGGTTGTTTTCCCTCTCAACCATAGAGATTACCTGCAGACCTGAAACCAAACAATGTAGTGTATGAAATGAAAATACCTCCATCTATACTGCATGCCTGGCTTAAAGTCTGTGAGTCACTCCACATTTTCATCTAGGAAGTGGTTACAGACAAGCAAAGTGCCTGTCAGTGGTAAGGCATTCATTGTTGTGATAAATGGAGCAAATAAATTAATAAATTGTGCTGTCATAAATCATCAACTTTCATATGCACTGCTGAAAATATGTATGTTATTGATTGACAGGTGATGTGTGACTCATATAGGTACCTGAATTGAATATGAACAGTTCAGAGGAAAAAAATAGGTGAGCAATAAAACATTCTCAATGTACATAGGCAGTTAATGCATGTTATGAAATTATTAGTGTCTGTATCAGTATATACTGTAACTGAATAGATAACTGCATCTATAATAAAAGTGTTTATGAGGTTCGGTCTTATATGCAGTATGTCTACTGTACTGTGTGTGTGTGTGTGTGTGTGTGTAGTTAATGTATTTAACAGCTTTCACTGGACATACTCTGCATTACATTACCTAATCAGATGAAAGTGTTTTACTATGGCTATCACTGCAGTTCTGTCTGGCTCAGTGCTTCCAACCCAGGTTGTATCTGATAAGCAGGCTGGCCCAGAAAGAACCATGTCTGATTACAGAGGAGACTGGAGAGGCTAAAAAATGCTGATGACACGGTTGACTGTTTGCTTGTGTGCGTGCGTGCGTGCGTGTGTGTGTGTGTGTGTGTGTGTGTGTGCACACGTGTGTATGTATATTTCCTTGTCTAATCTGTACCTGCACCAACTTCAAAAGTGCCAAACATCTAAATCAAAAGAAAGCCCATTCGTATACAAAGTGTGTAAATCATAGGCCTACTGCTGAGCATTTAAGTTATAGTAAAAGACACTCTTGCGTTCTCTTGGGTTAATTTACTTGGCAGCACCAGTGTGTCAGTAAATGCCAGAAGGCATTAGGGAGATGAAGAGGTTTCTAGCTTTGCCCCGGCTGACCCTATGACCTCATTCACATGTCGCGACTGAGAGGCTTTGGTATGAAACACTAATGGAACAGCCATCATGCGTCCTGTTGATCATTTCATTTTGCTTCTTCATGCAACTCTCTATTTTCCTTCTGCATTGAAGACCGCAACTCTTTATCCACAATTCCCTGACTGAGAATCCTTCTCTGCCTATACTGTATAGCTTCAGCTTAGCTTCTTTCCTGGGAACATCTTCACCAGGGTGGATTTACAGTCATGCCGGGAGCTGTGAATTCAGGAGCCTATTATCTGCCTAGGAACCAAGCTAAGTGAAATCTGACCCGACCATGAGAATGTTCTGTAATAAAGCATGTTTTCACATCCTTCACATCCTGACTAGCTTTTAGAGCCACATGTTATTGTCATTTAATTATACTCCAGTACACACATGACTGGTCGCTGAGCTACAGGTTGAACATATTTATTTTTTTATTTGTTTATTATCACAGTTTAAGATTATGTTACATTTTATGTGTCTTTTATGCATAACACTTATTTTTGGTTGTAACCAGCTACTGTAGGCTACAACGTTCATTTTCTTGATTCTCTCCTTTCGACATTTCTATCATCATTTCAGTGTTTACATTAAATAAATCCTCAAAGCTGTCAGCATATTATAACCCAATTACTTAAACCCAGAAGGGCAATATTGCATTATCACCGCAGCTACACCAAGAGCATCATAAATGACACAGCTGCCATTAAGATTATCTACGAGCTGTAACTTTTAAGGCACATTTTGACTGAGTCAATAAACTGACAGCATATGCATAATAAACACATCGCCCAGTTATAAACTATAACAAGGTGTGTCTCTTTTTGCCTGTAACTCAATTCATTAGCTGTATCAATTACCATGAAAAGCAGCCATGGCTAATCCACTGAAACCGGATCAAAAACAGTGCCAACCAACTGTAGGCTTCCCTGTGCTGAAAGACCTGTTCACTAACGTGCAAAGGACACAGACCTGGGTTGCAGTTCAGATCCATGGGGCTCAGAAGTGCCCTTCCCCCCTCCCCCTCCTGCAGAAACAGCAGACGCACACTAACGCAGCCACTGTACTGCAAGGCTACCTCTTCCCCTCCATGTACAGCCCCTTCTCCGCCTGTGGTGACGTCACTCTGGCGGCGGGTAAACCACCCTGCCGACCCAGAGCAGCACCCAGACAGGGTCAAGGCAGGGCTGACGGTTACCCCCGCCGGTCTGTCTGCTGTCTCTCCCCATCGTCCCTTAGCAGGGGGTCTCTCAGCTTACTGGTGTGGGAGAGACGGCTGGGACGGCGGCCGTCTGGCCTTCACCGTAGGAAGTGGAGGTGTAACGGAGAGATGGAGGGTGTGAGAGAGGGATGGAGGGGAGGGGGGGGGGTCGTAAATCAACCAGTCCGGCCCAAAGCCCGGGGAGGTCCCCCTGGGGACCCGGTGTATGAGCCAGACGGGGAAGAGAGCGGGCGCCCGGCCAAATGACTCATCGTAAAGAGACTCTATAAATACAGGCGCGCAGGTTGCCGCTACTGCCCCCCGGTGGCCTGCATGCCATGGGACACAGCAGGCCTCTCTGACAAGCTATTAACTGCCTACCAAACATCATTAGGCTCGGACGGTTGACGTAAGGGGGCCTGTGAACCTTAGCATGCGGAAGCCCGTGGATTAAAGGCCCTGCTACATCCAGCACTGACAGTTGTAGCTCACAGGGAACAGGGAGGGAGGGAAGGAAAGGCAGACACATAAATATTTGGGCGAGAGGATATCAGTATACACACCGGTTTGTGCATTTCAATTCAAGCCTCCACATTTCACAGCAGATATGGAATGCGAGGCCATCAGAAGAGGCACATGCTAAAACAGTAGGCACGTACAGTAGGCTTCCCAGCACACCCTGTACACAGTACTGTGTGATGAGGCTGATGGAAGAGATCTCCTCCATGAGACTGCTATATAAGCCTCCCGAGTGTCATGTTTGGTTCCTCTGGCGGGCCTGAGAGGAGATGCAAACGTTTGGCAAGGCTCTCCAGCAGAGCAACGTATAGGCCACACAGAACAGAGAGAGAGAGAGACTGTGATGAAGATGGAGAGGACATTAGCAAAATCATTCCACCACATGCGCGAGGTATGCAGCGTGATAGGTGGATGCGGTGAACTCGCGACTGTTCTGCAATTTTTAACTGTGTGCATTCTGAAGGGCCACATTACTTGCCGTTTAGAAGAACAAGACAAACACATGGGCAGATATGCTGTGATAGAAAATGTTCATGTTTGAACACACAGTTCAATTACAGTAGCCTACAATATACTCGGTGGCTACTTCAGTGTTCTTAAAAGTTGAAATCCATTTTTTTACACATATACACACACACACACACACACACACACACACACACACACACACACACACACACAAACATGTCATTCTCAACCGTCCATAATCAGCTAGTTTATCATCTTGCCATTGCCATTGTACCAGCAAATAACATTCACAACATTAGCTACAACGCCTCTTGGGTTCACCCCCATGTTATTTTCTTGTGTTTTTATTGTCGCGTGTCATTTTCCATTTAGCGAAGGCTCCATAATGGCTTTATAACAAATGGCCTCATCAACCACTCTGCAGTATATGTTAACAACACACAGGTTCCCAGTGGGCATTGGTCTTCCCCACTGTGGACACGTTAGAATGTGTGGTCATAAAGACATGCTGGACGGCTGAAACACCAAAGTGATCTAAGATAGTTAACATCCATCCATCCATCTTCATCCGCTTATCCGGAGTCGGGTCGCGGGGGCAGCAGCTTCAGCAAGGGACCCCAAA
>JAODTR010041918.1:0-19629 GCA_025399935.1 Amblyopsis rosae | reverse complement strand
CTCTCTCTCTCTCTCTCTCTCTCTCTCTCTCCCACCCACACTTTCACAGCTTTTGTCCACATATCCAATGTCTCTATATTAAAACCTGAAAGGACATGAACCTCTAGCATAACACAGGACTCCCATGTGTGCATACACATGCACACGCATGCGTGCACTCACACATACAACAGCCTTTTGTTCAGTGCTCATATTTCTGAGAGTGTGTCTATGTTCAATTGCCACCTCCTCTTGCCAGACCAGAAAGTAAATATACTGTGAGGAGGAGTTACACAATACACACATTCACACGCACACACACACACACACACGGGCACAAGCACACACACACACACACACACACACACACACACTTGCGCGCGTTGGTTGCCAGCCAGTACACGTGAAATGTTGACTGTAACGCACTGCTGTGTGTCTTCCTCGTTAAATAAATACAACATTGATTAGGATTAGGGAAAGGATTATGAAATGATGAAGGAATAAGATTAACATGATAGTTTGGTGGTCTGGGTGGAAGGCTGTGGGTTTAAACCCCCGGAGTTTTCCTACATGTAAGCATCCTTGAGCAAGTTACCTAACGCCCTCCAACATGTAATGCATGTAGTTGTACTCACTGTAAGGTTTGGATAAAATAGTCTGCTGAATGACCTGATTGTAGCGCCATGCTGCTAAAGTGGTTTGTTCTGTTTGTGTTTGCGTGACACGTGATGCGATTCCTGGTTCCCTGGTCCTCTTAAGTATATACCACTCCTTCAATAACCCACAGGACCACTGAGTTTAATTCAACTGTGTACTTACAAAATAAAACATGTACATACAAACACTTTAATATCAATCCACATTATATAGAGCGAAAGGTCAAAAGACTGTGGGTCCACTGTCCGCTTGCCTGACTGTTACTGAAAGTCTTACGAATCTTTTGCATGGAAATTAAAGGTGAAGTTACCAGCAACACATACAGTACCACTTTACGATAACACTTAAAGATTGTTCTGCGATATTACACTGAACCTTTTTCTATGTCTTATCCACACATTATAAGTAAATACAAATTATTTTATACTGCTTAACTGTAGATATTAACACATGTAATGAAATTATTATTATTAATTAGTAACGTTAACAAATAACATTTAGGCTCCTGTGTGTGTGTGTGTGTGTGTGTGTGTGTGTGTGTGTGTGTGTGTGCGCTTATGATACATGCATAAAAATGCGTCGGTGTGTGTTTGTACGTTGCCACATGTGTGTGAGTGTTTCAGCACCTGGCACCAGTATTTGGCTGAACATTAGAAGGTGGACCATGATCAAGGCATAACGTTTATTAAATACAGCTGAAGGAGGGAGGGAAGACATTTCTACATAATCGTCCTCTATGTGTTCATTCAGTTTTGAGACAAACAACGAATAAGCTCGACCTCTCCCCTGCAAGCACAAAGCAGGGCTCGGGGACAGAGAAGAGGGAATGTGTTACCTCTCCGCTGGAAACATATACCTGTGAAATGGTTCTGAACCCCGATGAAGAGAAAATGCACAATGCGTTAGTGCTTAGCCTTGTGTGAGTGTGTGCGTGTGTGTGTTTGCCATGAGACGCAGTAGTGAGAATGTTACCGTGTACTTGTGGGGACGTGTTCAGCAAGGGGTTCAATGTCTGCGAACCTCTTTGTTTCCAAGCTGTCGTCTTTAAAGGACTTCTGGAGACAGTAGTGCTGTACATTAGGTGTTGTCTGAAGCTTGAGTGACGCAACACTGGTGGGCTACAGACATGAAGACACTCAGCAAATAAGAATGTCTTTGTTTGCATGAATGACACCTTTAATATGGCTGCTAGTTCACTGCCAAAAAACCTATGTATAGCACAAAAAAAATCCTGGAATGACAATGTGTGATATTCTAATTTTGAAATGGCTGAATTCCAGACAGTATTAAACAGATTGGAAATTGAAACCTGCAACTATAAACTATGTACAGTATTATGTGAATAATTTGTAAAGCCGTTTGTAAGACCGTTAAGAGATCTGGTGGTTCTTGTAGATTATTGTTCATAGACACACTGTCAGCAGAGGAAATGGGATATACAACAGAGGGCCTTTGAATACAGCTCTACATCTCTTGAAGGAATCATGCGTGGCCACAGAAATGAGGGGCCTTATTATGAACACACAAACACCATGCACAATTAACTGGTTTGAAACATCCTCATAGCCACAGTAATGCAGTGATAATGAATCACAGTTCAACATACGTAATTATAGTATGCCTACTGTAAGCAAGGGTGTCTTCTGGGTAAACTAGCAAAATGTGAGGAGATAGTGTATTGACAAAAACATGTATTAGCTTACAAATTAGCTTGCAATAGCTGACTATACCTTTAATAACACAAGGGGCAGGCACAATCAGAACGGAGTCGGGCAGGGTCGTGAAAGGGGCAGGAAGATAATCCAATCAAAGGTACTCTCAAATCGAAGGTAAAGTGGAAAGCAGGTAAACTAAACGAACCGGCTGACGCAGACGTTTACTGAAAACACACAAGAGGAACTGGCACAGGCTAACAGAAAACACTGTGTTATATACACAGGGGATAGGGAGAGGAAACGGTGGCCGCCTGGTGAGGAGCACCTGGTGAAGACAGGTGAACACAACACTATGTCTCCATAGCCTTGGTGTCCGTCCCTGTGGTAGACATGTCCCTGGGAGTACAGTAGATTGATGGCACAGTCATATTAACCATAAGGAGGTAGGAAGGTTAAACACCGCCGCACGCAGGTTATCCACCCGCCCCGAGGCCAGGGAATGTGTTCGTTGCTCGTTTCACGAGGCTCTCCTGTAGCCTGTAAACACCCGTCATGACAGCCGGCACCCTCAACCCATGATCGGACCCCCGTGGACAAGTTAGACATCGTGTTGTGTGCCTGGAGCTTTGGATAGCCCAAAACAACTGGCAGGTGAGTCCAGTCAATCAAGAGAAGGCTGTCTTGTTGTGACAAACAACTGGGCCAGGGCAATGTGTTATCCTGCTGACAGAACGCCAGTCAAGCGCTTGAGCTTGAACAGGAGATCGGGCGAGTGGCCATTCCCCACCTGCTGCATCAATGCAACTTGCCCCCGTGTCGATAAGATCCCGAACCAGTGAGTCTGGTTCTCCCATAACAGAAGGGCATGACACACAGGGGCAAAACTAGTGAGGAAATAGAGAGGGTAAATGATCCAAGTGGCTCCTGGTCATGCAGGGCAGAACATTTGCATTCAGATGCCAGGGTGCAGAAGTCCACCACCATAGTCCAGAACCATAATCCACCACCATAGTCCACCACCATAGTCTACCATAGTTCACCATAGTCCACCATAGTCCAGAACCCTAATCCACTACCATAGTCCACCATAGTCCACCACCATAGACCAGAACCATAGCCCATCATAGTCCACCACCATAGTCCATCATAGTCCACAATCATAGTCCACCACCATAGTCCAGAACCATAGTCCATCATAGTCCACCACCATAGTCCACCATCATAGTCCATCATAGTCCACCACCATAGTCCAGAACAATAGTCCATCATAGTCCACCATCATAGTCCAGAACTCTAATCCACCACCATAGTCCACCATAGTCCAGAACAATAGTCCATCATAGTCCACCACCCTAGACCAGAACCCTAATCCTCCACCATAGTCCAGAACCACAGTCCACCACCATAGTCCAGAACCACAGTCCACCATAGTCCAGAACCATAGTCAGGATCAGAACAAGGGCACGCTGGGTCATAACATGGGCAGGCAGGTAATCCTAGCAAAGGCAGCCTTAGGCACAGAATCACAGTAGGGTCACGTTTGGGAAAGGCAGAATAATCTGTAATCCGGGTAAACTGACAACAACAGTGAAAGTCAGGTAGCAAGGAATGATTCTGGGCCGCTTACAGTAAACACACAAGACGAACTGGCAGAAAACACTTATATATACACATACATAGACAGAGGATAACGAGAGCAAAGTCAGAACACCTGGTTAGTGTGGAGTCAAGCCCAAGACAGGTGAACACAATAAGGGCAAACAGGGCGTGGCGGTGTCTGTCTGTGGGGTCAGTTATCTGTCTAAACATCGTCGTATTAATTTACCATCTATTTATTCATCAACGAGTTCAGATACTAACAGGACCTTGTTAGACTCTAGACCAATCAAGCACCTTGTGTCTCACTATTACGTGTCAAGTGTTTTCATTAGAGGGCAGGTCATAATCCACTGGTTATAATACCTGCTACAACATGGCTCTAACTTATATTTTAGCCATCCATCAGGGACACATTACATGGAGTGTATTGATTAGCAGGTAGTTCCCTGCATACTGCCCATCACTGTATGAGAATAACGGAATATAAAGCAGCAAGTCTCTGGATCCCTGAGCGGGAATGTAAACCCACCGGTGCTTTATACACTATGTGAGGTCCCTGTTGTCCCCCCGTAATGAAGTACTGTGTGAGTCTACGCTTTTGTCTCCACACCAGAGCCACAGAGAGGAACTGCTGCCTGCAGGCATTGTGTTTGGTGGCTAAATAAACAGATTCTAGGTTCCGATTGCGATGCGTGTCGGGGCAAGAGTCGACGGGCTGCCCTCCGGGACGGGCGTGGGGCTGAGGTGGTGGCGTGTAAGGGGGAGGTGGGGGGGAGGGGTGCCAGCCCGTGTTCTCCTCTCACATCAAGCCTCCATGCCGCTCCACTTCAAACGCACCTCCCTCCCTTAGAACACGCCGCGCATGTGGCCGAGCAAGGGCAGGGTTGTGTGGGGGATGGGGAGAGAGAGAGGGATGCAACTGGGATACCAGTGCCTCAAGTTACCACTGAGTCAAATAATCCTGGAACACACACACACACACACACAAGTGGATATGCATATCGCTTGCCTTGCTTGTTGTTGTGTGTGTGTGTGTGTGCATGTGTGCGTGTGTGTGTGTGTGTGCATATCACATGCACACAAGCATACGCCCAAAAATAAACCCAGAGACAGGCATGCCAAATAACCCCACCACACACACACGCACACTTTTAATTCTAGACCCCAGGATGCTATTAGTGAATTGTATTAGCATTTTAAATATGCCTCTTATTCCCGGTCCAAATAGTGATGCATTGAAAACATTTGGCGCCAAATTAAAGACCCAGATCTTACAGGTGGTCTCATAAAATGGACGTAATCCATAAACATGCACGCGGCCACACATATATACAATCATTTACATATGCAGAAACCACACACACACACACAAGGAGAATGCTAGCAGGCAGTCCAACTTAGGTCAATTTGGTTTCTCTCTTCTCGTAGCAGCATCGGGTTCTGATTGTGGGAACTGGTTCTGACCAAAACCTCCTCCTCCTCTGCTCATTGTTGTTCTCTGTGTTGTATCGCGATGAGCCGCTCGGGAAGGAATCAGCCATTTATTTTGACATGCCAGTCAGGGTGCGCCCTTATCAAGCCTCCCCCTCGATGGCCGGAGGAGCCGTTCTGCATAACGGTGGTTCCGTGGCGTGACGTGCCAGAGATATGTCATTATCTGTGAGGGGAGACACATGGTGGAGCTCAAACCTGAGATGTCTTGCAGCGTTTACAGTAGAAATATACGTACAAGCTAGACTTCAGCAGACGCTGGACATAATGCCTCCAGTTGTTTGTGGCCATTAATGACGAGTTCTTCTTTCTCTCTCTCTCTCTCTCTCTCTCTCTCTCTCTCTCTCTCTCTTTCTCTCTCTGCAGATGACTCCAGCTTGGGAAGAGATGGAGGAGGAACAAGCAATGGAGGGTCTGAAAACACACCGGAACTTGCAGGAAAACTAGGTACCTCCAACTGTGTCAATAGCAAAGTAATCTATGGGTCTCAGGGTCTGTGTGTCAATCATAATATATCTCTCTTTGCCACACGCATGCACACACATGGGCTCACACCCGCCCACACACACATCCACACGGAGCCTAGATAATAGGCTATGACAGGGTGGAGGGCAGACTGACTATGTGATTTGGAAGCACATGTTGTCTCCCTCTTACCCCTGCTATGGACACACACACACACACACACACACAGAGAGACCACACAAGTATACTCAAGTCCTCCCACTCTCTCTCTCTCTCTCTCTCTCTCTCTCTCTCTCTCTCTCTCTCTCTCTCTCTCTCTCACTCAATCACTCACTCACATCAAAGGCGGTCAGTCAGGGGGTCCAGTGTTATTTTTACAGTGTGTAAGTGTGGCGCTGAAAGGGCCTTGCTGAGGTCTCACCTGGGCCGCCTCTTCTTTCCTGCCATCTCTCCCTCTATGTCTCTCTCACTCTTTTTCTCTCTTCCTATCTCTATCCCCCTCTCCCTCTCTCTATCTTGCTCTCTCTCCATTTCTCACTCTCTCTGTGTGTTTCTCTACCTTCCTACATCTCTGTGTATGTTTTATCCCGTTTCTGGAGCGGTGTTTGTGTTTTCCTTTTCGTCTTTTCATCGCCGGTGTAACGCCCTCTCTCTTTTGTTGTTGTTTCTCTCACTAACCAGCCTCGATATGGACTCTGCTTTCTCTCACGGCCTTTTAGGCAGTTCAAGTTGACTTTGATTTAGTTCATTCAATTCAATACACTGTCACGCCCAAAGCAAGCTAGCAGGAGTACGTGTGTGTAAAAAGCAACGGATGGATAGAGGCGAAACCTAAAAACAGCATTGCCCAAACATCAAAGTAAAGTCAACAGCTCTTTCTCCCATTCAGTTTCTTTCTTTCTTTCTTTCTTTCTTTCTTTCTTTCTCTCACAGTCAGTTTTCCTCTCCTCTCTTTGCTCTATTGACTCTGTATGGTCACAGTTCAGCTGTAGTCCAGCAGCCATTTTCAGGCAGGGAACGGCTGCAAAACTTTAAAGATGGATGTGTTTGTTTTGTCACCCGGCCGGCCCAGGCTCAGGGCCGGTCAGCTGGGAGTTATATTCTGCTGAGCAATGCCGTCACGGACCAAATACTTCTGGATCCGATTCCTGTAACTCTCCTTTTGTTTGTTTACACAGAACTAGAATAATAACTGAGTCTTGATACACAGGAGAAACCATAGTAGTTTTCAGCGTAATTTATCGCCCCGGGTTGATGCGTGTCTTCTGTGAACGGGAACACGGGGGCTGTAAAATCAAACGCTCCTGTCAGTGATGTTATTGTCTGCTTACTTGCTGGGTTCATTTTCTCTTTGATGTGCTTTCACTGTATGATAGTCATTTGGGTTTGTGAGAAGAGACAGTACGTGTTAGTGAAGAGATGTACAGATATATAGAATGGATGTGGCTAGGTTATTCAATTAGATAGCAGAAGGAACACTCAAGAGCTTAGATGCATGAGTAGGTTTAATTACAAATCCAAAGTTTCGACGGTCTTCCTCAGGGTATAAATGTCTTTGTCGAAACATTGGATTTGTACTTAAACCTTACTCATGCATCTGAGCTATTGAGTGTGTGGCTTCCTTCTGTTACCGTGTTATTTACCAACTAGCACCTCTCTTTAATGTGACTGTAGGTTATTAAATTGGACTTCTTGTCGGTATTGGACGATGACTCCCGGAAATGAGTTCATGAGTTGTGATGTCTGAAATATCTCCTTGCATTTCACTAGTTTACCGTTCTCTGTGCATGCGGAAAGAATAAACTAGTAAATAGGAAAATAAACAAAGTGCAACAAAGCCATAATACCACGTTTTGGTTTACAATGAGGTTCATTGTGTGAAACGGAGCGCTCTTGTTTTGATTTGAGCTTGAAGTTAGGAAGCTTGAGAATAACTAACCCTGCCTTTAAAGATCTCCATTTATCAACTGAAATACAAATGTGGTGAGATAACCTTGATCAGTGAAATTGTGTGTGTGTGTGTGTGTGTGTGTGTGTGTGTGTGTGTGTGTGTGTGTGTGTGTGTGTGTGTTTACATGCAAACTCACACACACACACACACTGTATTAAACACTGTATTTGTCCTGTAGAAATAATACTCAAAATAATGCCTCTGGTTAAACAATTAGGTTTATTACTGCATTACACTGCGTACAGTATCCAGGCATAATAATCATGTACAGTATTACACTGCAGCATGGCACCGAGGCCTTGGCACACAGTCCTAACTTGTCTTCATCTAATAGACCACCACGCTTCCTGAAAGAGTTTCCATGACGCTGATGTTGTCAGACAACAGATACATTCACCAACGTTTGTGTTTTGGCCTGCTATTACTAGATGTATTGTGTTTCTTGATGACTGGGTTTGCTCTTCTGGAAGTGAGAAGTGAAATGTCAGCCTGGTAGAACAGAAAAAAAGCCCTAGCTGCCAAAGCATTGTTAGACAACATGACTTTGATCTCTTCTTCTGTCTAATAAAAGTGCCATGTAAGAATGTGTGCCGGTTCTAGAATCTTGTCAAATACTTTTCTTGTTCCCCCGATGTGAAGAACACTGCTTGTAAATATAAAACGCGTCTGTGAATTATTTATATTTCTTATAATTCATCCTATTACCTTTTTTTTTTTCATCTTGTCCGTAATGTATTTTGTGTACATCTGCATTGTTTCCTTAGGGAATTACTGTAAACAACAAAAGAATAATAGAAATTGAGTTTTAACTGGAGATATATGCTAATGTTTTATCTTAATAGCAATAGTTCCTAAACTTAGGGTTGGGACCCTCCAAGGGGTTGTGTAATGTTATTTTTAAACTATATGATTAATGCTATTGCGTACAGGTCCAGTAATCAATTACCTATATTTATAAGGTCATGGCTCAAAGTGTTGAAAATCTCCCTCTGCTCCTCTGCTCTCCTCTCTTCCTCCCCTCTTTTCCTCTTCTCCTCTTCCTTCCTTCATCTCTCCCGCCCTCCTCTCCCCTTCCCCAGCACGCCCACGCTTCACCCAGCCCGCCAAGATGCGCAAGCGCGTCATCGCCCGCCCGGTGGGCAGCTCCGTGCGGCTGAAGTGCACTGCGAGCGGGAACCCCCGGCCCGACATCACCTGGCTGAAAGACGGCCTCCCGCTGCCCGGGGACCCTCCCCTGGGGGCTGGGAAGAAGAGGTGGACCCTGAGCCTGAAGAACCTGACCCCGGAGCACAGCGGAAAGTACACCTGCCAGGTGGCCAACCAGGCAGGGGAGATCAACGCCACCTACAAGGTGGAGGTCATACGTAAGTCACACCCCTCTGTTGTGTTGATGTCCTCTGGTGAGCCAGGGCACCATGTTATGTTGTTGTGCAGTGTTAATTTAATTTCATCAACGACCCTTTTTCCATGATGAAAACAAGACGTTAACGAGACGAAAATAGATAACGATAATGCTAATACTGATAATAAAAACTACAACAACATTTAAGCCATATTTTTGTTGACAAGACGAGACTAAAATATTAGTGGTATAATTCATCTGGTATTTAAACATTTTGACTAAAATTTAACCAAAATGTGGTGACTTTTCGTTGACTAAAAATATTTCTATTTTCATTGACTAAAACTAGACTACTAGAAATTACTAAAATGTGACTAAAACTATTAAGCATTTTCATCTAAAGATTAAGACTAAATCTAAAATTGTTGCCAAAATATACACTGGTGTTGTGTTAATGTCTTCTGGTGAGCCAGGGCACCATGTTGTTATGTTACTAGTTTGTGTTCCCATTAACAGAGCCAGGGCTGTATAGAAACACCAGTTTTGCTTTTCAGAGTGCACATCGTGAGGAGATATTCGCTGAATTTTGCAAAACATTTATAAGATTACACTCACTGACTACACCTTTAATTTGTGTTAGAATTTGAAATGAAAACATTATTAATAGCACCAAAAATTAGGGTTTCAGAATGAAACAAATGTGAAACTGTTCATCCCACTACATTGTTTGTTGTATTGATTTTTCTTTTGGTATGCTAACATGATTGGAGGCTAAATTAATTGCTATTGAAACACTGGAAGGCATAACACAGAGTTGTGCAGGTCACGGATCACTTAGAAGCTAGCTCATTAGCGATGCCAAGAAAGTTCTCTAGACAGCCACACGCTCCCCTTTCCCTTCATTGACATTTATTGACCACCACTGGACAATAAATGTCACTGGAATAAGTGAAAAACGTGGAGGTTCTGTGGGTCTGGATGGCGTTTTAGTGGCAGAGGTCTAATAAAGGTCCAGTTTTACTGTTGGAAGCAGAGCAGTCTGCTGTGAATGTGAGTATTCTGATGTATTGGATTACACTCGAAAGGCTGTCTGATTTAATATTGATGCTGGTCAGTGTTGAGTTGGTTGAGTTATGTTGGCTGTGTGTGTGTGTGATGCTGAGAATGAAGGTTGCGTGTTTTGAGCGCTTCAGACTAGCTCCTTTATTCTCTGCTGCACACATCTGTTTTACATTCATGTTCAGCTGTAGGCCCTCCTCACGCACGCACATGCACACACACTGAAAGAGAGAGAAACGTAAATCAAACCGCTGCTCGCTTGTGTCAAATGTGACATTCTCTCCTTCGGTAGAGATACACTGAAATGTCAGTCATTTCCAACAGACAAACCAGGGCTGAGACGACTCAGCTTTGTGTAAGCAGAAAAAACAAACTCTTTCTATTACCTCTCTTTTGCCAACACCTGAAACATTTCCGATCCCAATATAGCCAGCCATATTTTCGCAGAATACATCATTATTATATTGATTTATTGTTCAAGATATAGTTTGCAGACTCTAGTATCATTTCAGTATTGTAAAACCATTACGTTTTGGGCAGGAATTGTATGTGTAGTGTAAGGAGGAATTAATACTGTACCTGCATAGAATGAGTGTTTTGCCTCTATTTGATAATTTAATAAATGCATGTTACCTTGTTATTTAAATGAACATTTAAACCTAGCTGAAAATGTCAACTTTGTTTTGTGTCAAAGTCTTTGTTGACTGTCCACCTCATTCGTAAATGGGGAAGCATTGGTATCTTTCCTTTTGCTAGGTGACCTTTAGAGGTGGGACATAGTGTGCAATACACAGTTTGTACTACGCAGCAGCTCTCTGTTGAAAATAACAGCCTGTAATGTGAAGAATGGTTTTCAATGGACACGGCATCATATTGAACCCAAGGATTGTCTGCTATTATGGTCTTCAGCAGGCATTGCCAACCTAAACTCTTAAGCCTCCTAAAAAGTCAGGGAATAGTTTGGCAGCCATTTTACTTGCTATATTTGCATGCCAAGGACCCCAGAGGGTACATGCTCAATGTTCCATTCACCAGGGCCAAGGTGTTTCCAAAGATTGGCCTTCTCTTGATTATAATATGAAACACTATGGAAATTAGGTTGCAACTAATGGTTGTCAAAGAGCATCAAATGCAGATTCATAATATTTGTAATTGCTTTAGTTACTAATGAATCATTAACAGAACAAAGCAACATAAAGAGTATTTATTCTATTGCAGAGATGTTTCGATTAATATAACAACAAAACTGTCTGGCTGCTTCCCCTGTTTGCAGAACGTACCAACTCTAAGCCCATTCTGACCGGTACCCACCCGGTCAATACCACTGTGAACTACGGTGGGACCACATCCTTTCAATGTAAAGTCCGTAGTGACGTCAAGCCTGTCATCCAGTGGCTGAAGAGAGTTGAGCCGGGCGATGAGAATAAACACAACACCACCATTGAGGTACACACACGCGCGCGCAAACACACACACACACATACACATAATGTATGAGAAAACATTATCACAGTGGACTAGTACTGTATATTAGATGAAGAATCCACATAACGACCATACAAGCTGAACGGAAGTGCAGATGTAATGGTGACCCACATGTACAGTTGTGCAGTAAAGTTAACCTCACTCTCACCTCAAGGGTACTCAGTGTTGCCAGTGGGTGCCGTGACCTGGACAGGAGTGTGGTTTAGGGGGGTGACTGCCCAGTTACACACAAAATAGTCCAATACATTTACAGTTGCTTTGTGCGAAGTACAGATAAATTTTTAATTTTTGTTTTGTTGACACTGTCTGTTCACTGTTGCCTATGTAGTTGCCTAAGTGTTGTTGAAGTACAGTATGTAATGTATGGTGCGTGGGGACAATAAGCTAGTAGCAATAATTAGTAGTACAAAAGTGTTAGGCATTATACTGAAGGGAATATAGAAATGGTCCAAACATTTTGGTTGGAGAATCTACAGAACCTCATTAGGGTTGACCTCTGACCTCAATGTGTCCATGCCATCCCATGGAAGGTCGGCGACCACAGGTTCGTAGTCCTCCCCACAGGAGAGGTGTGGTCACGTCCCGATGGGTCGTACCTCAACAAGCTGCTGATCACCAGGGCCAAGGCAGAGGACGCTGGCATGTACATCTGTCTGGGAGCAAACACCATGGGCTACAGCTTCAGGAGTGCCTATCTCACTGTGCTACTCGGTAGGTGGTCTCAGCTTCTCCCATCCATTAGCAGACATCCCAACTCTCCCGGAAGTTCCGTGATTTTCCCGCGAGAGAGAAAGTGTGGGAGGGGGAGTCAACGGTCGTGGACGATGACTCCCGGACATAAGTTCCAGCAGGTTGGGATATCTGCATAGAGCGTAATAGTGACCGCCCACTTTTTCCGGGGCTCTGGCGCCAGAAGAAAAATTCCCGTTCATTTTCTCCATTTACTTTTCGGAAAATGTAAAGAGTTTTAAGCCTGGAACCAAGCCATCCAGCTACAAGAATGATTGTGACCATAAACAATCTGATTTGAAGCAAAAAATATTTAATCAAAACAGAAAAAAGGCAAAGGTACAGCTAGGACTGTGTATATAACATATTGTAATAGTGAAGGACCTGCGCATCCCATAACACATTGTCCCAGAAAATGCATATTCTTCCTTGGTTCTTCTTAATTAGTTATCATATTGTGTATATTATACCATTATAAAAAAGTATAATACTATAGTTTTCATATTATTTATGCTTTCAACATAAACTATAGTTTTTTTTTCAGCGCTAGCAATACTCACTAGCCGACATGACTTTGCAGGGTTTAAAACATTTCCATGGTAACAAAAAGCACAGAATTTCTCAGAGTCCGAACAGTTCCGAAGCACCAAATAAAAAGCGAGATCAGGATAGTATCAGGAGAGTAGCCAGCTACACCAATCAGAGACGTCATTATTACACTTTAGGATTGTGGGTACTGTAGTAGTTATCTGTGACATAGCGAATAAATCATGTTTATCTTAAAACAAGGTTGATACCATACAAACTTGTGGCTTCCACTGGAGCAAATACTATTGATTCACAACCTCGTAGCTGTTTGGCTTGGTTCCGAGCCTAAACAATTGTATATAAGGTTTTTACGAAAAGTCAGTAAAGAAAATGAATGGGAAATTGACTTCTGTATCGACACAGTTACGCTCTATTAGCACTATGTCACATAAGTAACGTGTGCGGAACGTCTGATGCATAGACCCTTGTAAGCAACACTAGCAAGGGGTAGTAGATTTTCATTAGCTGTTAGCTTTGTCACTCACGTCTTTATACTGTACATGATTCTGGCACCACGCTAGTGCAGTGCATTATTTATTAATTTCAGTCTTTCTGTAAATTTTAAGCAGTAACCTTACATACAGTATTTATATATTTTCAATACTTTCCCCTTTGTATACTACTGTATCGTGTCATTACAGTAATCACTGCTTAATCACTTCTGGATAGATGCATTCTGCATTTTGTTGCTTTGTACCTGTCACATGTGCAATGACAACATTTGAATATGAATAAGAATAACCATAGCCTACTTATTTAGCAGATTTACAATAACTGCAAACAGTCAGATTCATATAATAAAATTTCCCCGCAAATTTGGTTTGGTCACCGAGTTATGTAGTCCGGCATGTCAATCAAAATAGCTTTTCTGTCACGTAGGCCGAACTTGAAGCTGTTAGCTAACCAGCGCTGTGTCCCACACTTTATGAAATTAAAGGCTGGCTCTGCGAGACTATTCAGGACTCAGGAGCCTCTGTGTCCATGTTAATGTCTTTTTATAGAGCAGAGAAGGTTAGCTAGATGGCAAGATGGCTGCCTACATTACACACCAAAACAGAGCAAAAAGTAAACAAATGGGAGAGAAGCCCAGTTTCTACAAGTCTACATAAAACATGTACAGGACACACTAATGTGTGAAAGTGCTTTTCATTTTCTTCTGTGTACAGTACTTTGTCATTTCTCTGTAAAAGTACTGTGGACTAAACTGTAGGATGTAACTTTTCACTTTCATGCGTTTGCTTTCTCTGATTTTAAATATTTCTTTTTCAATCTCTCTTTTTCTTTCTTACCCCCTGTGCGCCAAAGACCCGAAGCCCCATCTCTCCACCATTCCCACGGCAACAGCCCCCGGCCTGCCCTGGCCAGTCATTATTGGAATTCCGTCGGGCGTGGCCTTCATCATAGGCACCGCCCTCCTGTGGTTCTGCCAATCAAAACGCACCTGCTCTGCCCCATCTCCGTCCTCCTCGGCAACTGTGCCCTCCCCCCAGCGGCCGCTACCGGCTGGCCGCGACCGCGCCTTATTCCCTGCTCAGCCGACGAACGGAGGGGACAAGGATTGTCTTTCCTACGAGGACTATGTGGCGCAACAGCAGCAGCTCCTCCTGGGTCAGGGAGGACCGGGATTGGCTCCCAAGGTCTACCCCAAGATCTACACAGACATACACACGCATACGCACTCGCACATGGACGGGAAGGTCCACCAGCACCAGCACATTCACTACCAGTGTTAGCATCCGAGCTAGCACCAGCACCTTCACTACAAATGTTAGCGTCCGAGCTGGCACCAGGACATTCACTAGTGATAGCATCTGAGCTAGAAGTTACAGTAGCAAATTCACTACCAGCCTTAGCATACGAGCTAGCACCAGCAAATTCACAGCCAAGGATAGCATCCTAGAGAGCAGTTAGCACATTAACAACCAAAGTTAGCATCCAAACTAGCACCAGTGTATTCACTTACAGTGTTAGCATCCAAGCTAGCAGTTAGCAGCAGTCCTCTAACTACCAACCCTCTACCTAGTCTCTGCTATTTGTAAACATGCCATTGTACACAGACAGCTATAGCCCACCCTGTTTAACTTCACACCGTATAAGGCCTAGAAACATTTTCAAGAAATTGCATGGACTGATGTGAAAATGCCTGGATTTTAACCAGTTGTTGGTGTGTTATTATAAAACCTGATTGCATCCACCACAACATGTTACTAGATTCACACAAAAAGAGATAAAAGCTCTCTGGAGCCAGTTAGAATAAATCCTCAGTATCAGTAAATACCCAATCATATTAAGCATTTTATAATGTTTTTAAACACTGCAATATCAGTAATAGCTTCCTCACAATATCCAAATAGACATGTACCGGTAGGCTTCATAAAGGCAAATGCACCCACACTATGCCCATATGGTTATAAAATGACAGGCGTCAGTTTTAGAGCACTCATTGCTCAAACTGACAACACCACTACTCAACGAACCACTCTGAGCCATCTAAACCAGATCAACAGGAACTCTCCAACTGGTCCTACTTATGATGGGCCGAAACTATGTGTGAAACACACCACATCAAACTTAACTTCTAAACTTGGACAGAATAAATTGGTTCTCTTCTAGTGGAGTTCCACCACAAAGGCCTTGTTTATGCTCCTTCATTTAGTGGACCTCATTTCCAGAAGTAATCCTAAATCCTTTCATGACCATGTGATGAGTGAACCTACTGATAGGTCCGTTCTCCTGGACAATAGAGCCATTTCCTATTTCATGCCCTCTCCTTATCAACATCAATTGATGCTTGCTGACTCTGGAAGGGTTGAGAGAAAAGGATCAAGTGTATTAAATGTCCTCCTGTACAGCCTCTTCAGCCAACTGGATTTTCAATGGTGCCTTGGTGTAAAACTGCCTTGTAAAAATGATTTACACATTTATTACGAGTACTGTTGAATTGATGGAAATGTGATAGACTCTTGTCACCCTGTTGTGAGATTTAGAGGTCTAAATGAAGAGACTTCCAAGTTCTCAACCTTGGTAATCTAAGACTCGAGCTGGAAGACCTTGGCTTCAACTCTCCTCTGAAAATGTCTTGAAAGACAATCTAGAGGGAGCATTAACTTATTCAGACAAAACAGTCTGACATAAACACTTTACGGACTGATATAAGTAAACAGAGATATCATGAGCTGTGTTGGCCTCAATAGAAATATTTGTATTTTGTATTTGAAGAAGAAATATATGTTCAAACCCTGATAAAATAAGGTTGTGAGGGGTTAAATAATGAATACGCTAGATGTTCTGCTTATTCAAAATAAATGTAACTTCATTATTTTTGTTACTACTGTATCATAAGAATCAAGAGGCATACAATAAAGAATCTCATTCAGGTGGGTGATTATACAGTATGGCAAAACCCACATTGAATATCTGATATAGAATGTGTGTTCTGAACCCCTATAATCATTTACAACTAATCATTAATATGTCTATTAAATCCTAATATGTTTAATTGTAAGTAATGTTTCATTTATCGTCATTGCTTCTTGTGGCTGGTAAAACACATCTTTAAGACCCAGTATTTTCTGGGATTTCTTAGCCTGGTGTAACCAGACCATCTTCAATTTGTGAATATGGTCTGGCCAAGCTCCATTGGAAAGTGTAACATTAACAATGTACTGTTAAAGTAGTAATGGCCATAGCAATCCTATCATTAGCGGTTTAATTCAAAGTAACTTGGGTAGGTTTGTTGTTGACGGCACATTTGCATACATACTATCACCATGCTAAACCACCAGGTATTTGCCTCTTGCAATACTAATCCCAAGCAATTTATTTAATATAAAGACCATCACAAGAGACATTCTCTGCCTCTTGCTCAATAATTATCATGGCCATGCTGTTGCTCAAGTGTGTTTTGTAAATCTGACCACTATTTTAAACTGTAAAGTGAAGTAAGATATGCCTTTCTTTGACTGCTTCAGATTACATCTTAATGGTGCATTGTTGAACAAGGTTGAAGATGTCATGTTGACAGTAAGAACAAACTACAAATGAGTGAAGAAAACATTATGAATCTTAGCAGTTGTGCACAATATTAAATGGAGATGTCCTTGGTTCATTTGAGTGACCTGCAATGGTAGCATTGTTTTCTTCATCACAAGGTTGGATGAAAAACTCGAAACAATTTAATGTACATTGTCTCTGAAACCAATACAGCTTTCATACAGCACATATTCCTAAACAGACTTGTATATATGGTTCAGGTGTGCCACAGGTCCTTAAAAGGGTCACACTGAACTTCTGAGTAATATACTGTAATGGTGGAAATGTGAATGGCTTTCAGAAACCATAAACATATAGCATGCCTAATTCAATATTGTTTCTGTTTCTCAGATTAGCATATTTTATATAGTATATATAGTATCAGTTTTACAATGTGTCAAAGCTAACTGACTGCCAAATAATGAGATAGTGTTTACTGTATGCACTTAACAGTAGTATATTAATATCTTAAAATACTATTTTGATTGCATATATGCTATCTTGGAGGATGTTGAACGGTGAAATGTTATCATAGCAACATACTGTATTATTTACATATAACAAATTGTAAATCCTAGAGTACTGTTGATGGTTTCTCAAAAGCTGAAGTGTGCTTTTAATTTATTTTCTTTTGACATGGTTGTTTTCACATAATTGGGCATTATTTATAGACTATGCAATTGATACATATGAGTTATCCATAAAGGAAAGAACAATAGCATGAACAGGATTTATATTTTCGTTTATAGTCATTATGTAAGCTACGTAGCTATTTTCACATAACTATCTAAAGATATGTATATGTGTTGCAGTATACAAAAGTGTATCTGTAATCTTTGTAATGACAATCTTGTACAGTCTTTTATCATTAAGGTTGAAACGGTTTCTGCAATATTGCAGCCAAGTTGTCTATCGAAAACACTTACCTTGTTGTTTCGGTTCCATTAAAGCGCAGAAAAATCTGTTTATATATTGTCCATGCCAACTGTGTACATTTATTGTAATGTTAATATTCTGTCTATATTTCTGTGTTTTTCTCTAGCTAGCTAGATAGCTTTTTATCTACTGTATGTTTGTAATGTTTTTTTATTTATTTATATCTTAATGTTGCGATGCCTATATGCAAAGCCGGCCCAACGCATAAGCGAACTAAGCGACTGCTTATGGCCCCGTGGCCACCAGGGGGCCCCCTCTCTCTCAAAAATGTATTTTTTATTTTTTATTCTATCAATGACCGTGACCCTAATGAATAACTCAGACAATGAATAGATGGATGGCTTATGTCAATGGTTGGTAATCAATAAAAAATGCAGCAGGCCTATTGGGCTATGTTATTGGCCTGGCTAGCATTGTAGTATGGTTTAATACATTCCTGCTACCTCTGTTAGAGCTGGTAGCTTATCACTCATATTCATCTTAAAAGCAATGACACAAAAACGGACTTTGAGGCAGATAAATGTAAAAAGTTATATCAAATAACTAACAAGGTAAAGATATGGTTGCATGACAAATTACAGTATTTGTCTACTGGTTTATATTATTTTTATGTCTCTATGTTCAGTAGGCTGTTACCACTTTGAAAATTAGCTTTAGTGCAAATGAACACCAGATTACTGTTACCTTTTAAGATAAAAAAAACATAGCCATAACCATAACAATAAGGTGACATTGGAATGATGTAAGAAGCACATCTAGCTATAAATATTGATATTACAGGGTTCAGAAAATTATCTTTAGTGCAAATGAACATCAGATTACTGTTGTGAGTTTGTTACCTTTTAAGATGAAAAACCATAACCATAACATGATGTGACATTGGTATGATATAAGCAACACATCTAGCCATAAATAACTATATTACAGGGTTCCCACTAGTCATGGACATTCTGGAATATAATGGAATTTTAATAGTCTATTCCAGGCATGGAATGTCAATTCATCTTAGTTTTTGGTCAAGTCAGGCAATATCTGGGAACTTAAGTGCTTGAGGAAGGTTACTTACCCTAACAAAAGACACAGAAGAAGAAAGAAGAGTTACGAGCATGTCTGTTTTTTTGACTCAGCAGGGATAATAATAGTACATGAAAAGAAATTTGATCTACAGGAGAATTTGAAAGCAATACAGAATGCCGGATAGCCTTACTGCATTATATTTTGTCACCTGATGCCTAGGTGTAGCGTTTTCCTTTGCATACAAAAATTCAATTTCCACCTTGAATTTGACAGCGAAAAGGCACAAATTGATGCTTTCACATTTACCAGACTGCAAGAAATTGAATGTTTGATGCTCAAAAGTTATATGGGGGGGACCCCAGAACCCTCATATAAGGACGATTTCCCCTCCTTACAAAACCTAATTTAACCAACGATATTTTACTTGTGTAGTACCTATGTCAAACATTATCACATTATTCTGTTATTTATAGTTGTCAATATACACTATCCCATTTACTATCCATCAAACTGAAAGTTAAGGAAAAGTCAGGTAATTTTACATTTGACTTAGAGTGGGAACCCTGACATTAAAGAGATAGGAAAGAGGTTACAAGGTGCAGAAATATTCCCAATATATTGCAGAGGGATATATTTAATATACA
>JAODTR010041908.1:0-19397 GCA_025399935.1 Amblyopsis rosae | reverse complement strand
ACACGTGTGGGATGTTGATCCAGACCAGGAACACATGTGAGGAACACGTGTGAGATGTTGATCCAGACCAGGAACACGTGTGAGATGTTGATCCAGACCAGGAACACATGTGAGGAACACGTGTGGCATGTTGATCCAGACCAGGAACACATGTGAGGAACACGTGTGGGATGTTGATCCAGACCAGGAACACATGTGAGGAACACGTGTGAGATGTTGATCCAGACCAGGAACACATGTGAGATGTTGATCCAGACCAGGAACACGTGTGGGATGTTGATCCAGATCAGGAATACATGTGAGATGTTTATCCAGACCAGGAACACATATGAGGAACGCGTGTGAGATGTTGATCCAGACCAGGAACACGTGTGGGATGTTGATCCAGACCAGGAATACATGTGACATGTTTATCCAGACCAGGAACACATATGAGGAACACGTGTGAGATGTTGATCCAGACCAGGAACACGTGTGGGATGTTGATCCAGACCAGGAACACATGTGAGGAACATTTGTGGGATGTTGATCCAGACCAGGAACACATGTGAGATGTTGATCCAGATCAGCAATACATGTGAGATGTTGATCCAGACCAGGAACACATTTGAGGAACACGTGTGAGATGTTGATCCAGGTTCCCGTCATCCTCGGCCGTCCAACGTCTGCTGGACATCAGGCTGAGGCAGCTCAGCAGCAGCGTGGATCACATTTAGCCAAGCCACTTCACTGAGCTCCGTGATCAGGCAGTTTATTTGCTGCATGTCCCCCCCCCCCACCCGCCTCACAAAGACACCCACATATCTCCCTCTCTCCATAAATCCCGTACTCGCCCTGCATGGAGGCACATCAAGCTAAGGGGGCCGCGGCTTAGCGTAGATTTTGCGTTATGTAAGAAAACACATTCAAGCCTGGCTGCATTAATAAGGAAGACGGGCTGATGAGATGATTACAGTGGCTTTTTTTTCGGTGTCAAGGTGATGTGCACGCGCACACACGCGCGCGCACGCATGCACGCACACAGGAACCATGTAGTGCACAGTAGCTGTGGTGGTTTAGTGCTGACACCACAAATATGTAATGTACAGCATTTGGAAATACGGCACTTTACTAAAATATCAAGCATGTGAATCGTGAATGTTAGTGTGCTTTGCTTTTGTCTTACTTCTTCACCACTGGAACCTTGAAATGTTTTTGTCAAAACAAATGAGCGAGTGTGAGTCTGAAAACAAAACAACAACCGTGATTGGTTGAAACCAGCGAGCCCCTCCCACGCCCCCCAACCCCACACATGCACACACCGTTATGTTCCCAAACAACGTGGGACAAAGGAGAGCAGAGTGTCCCTTTAAATCACCATAAATGGCGAACAACGTAAGTGGGATAAAAGATACTGAAGAAATAAATAACATAAAACATATGCCACAGCTTACTTCGTTATATCGTTAGGCTATTTCTGAGATTATTTTAAAGGTAATAGCATTGCCGACGCAGGTGCACCAAAACCATTTTCCTCATTATAACGATGTCAGGATCTAGTTTATCTAATGAAATCTCCATTATCTTAACCTACAGGAGCTTCAACTAAATAACATAAACAATAATGCGCAAATATTACATAAACAAATCAGCGTCTATGCAAGTTGAACAGACCGAGAATGAATGACTTGCAATTGTTTGTCAAGGGTAACCTGCACAAGCCAATAATCAATCATGCATCAAAACCAAACACTACAGACCCAAGCGTGATGTCACTGTAGTAGTAGCCAATATTCTCCCACATCTTAACATATTTCCAACATAGACTACAGTTAAGCATGTAGCCTAAGCTACCACATCCAACATAATAATGAACACTGATTATTAATATGTAAATATAGAAGAATCGACGCGTGAGCCTAGCTGGTTCATTGCCACATGTATTAACCACTTCGGCACATGGTTTTGAATTGGATACGCTAATTTATTAGTCCCAGTAAGCTGTAGTGCGTAAGAATGTGCGGTGTAGATGCAACTAAAATACATGGCCAGCATAATCAGACGCGTTATAATCATATACCTAGGCTATACACAGTATCATAGGCTATATACCATGCGCAGAGCATCCTCTGTTGCACGCACACACGTTTACTTCGACTACGACCCGCACATGCATCAGTGCAGGTACATGCGTATCTTCAATTTCTCAGTTTTAACTTTATTAGATTCTTAGCCATGGCACGATACCTCGTTAAGTAGATAGCCCCACATCCTTTTAGTAAGGTAGTTTTTTGCATAATAGATTAGGCTACTTACAGAGATCAGATGGGCGCATAATGGATAAAGATGCTGAAGACGTCGTAGGCTACAGTTACCGCAGGTTCTATCACAACCATCAAGCTGCCACCCAGCAGGTGAAATGAACTTCCGATTAAACATTTTCAAAATAAAGGTCCGTATGTATTCTACTCAGAACCAGGAGGCATTCATTTATTTAAACTTCGCCTTTTTAAATTGCATTAGTCTCTCAGGCCAAGTTTAATTGTTTACAGTATATGTAAACAATTACATATGTTGTAATTGTTTACATATGTTGTAAACAATTACATATGTTGTAATTGTTTACAACATATGTAAACAATTAAAAATATGTTTATAACATAACATTAGTTTATAAGAATGACCATTGATATATTGGCACATATCCAAGCAGGAGTCACTTTTAAAAAAACAAAAAAAAAAACTTGACAGTAACTTGACAGCTTCCCTCATACAGAAAGATGTGCCGTGTGTAGGCTACATGTGATTACACCAAATAGTTGGTTGGCAGGAATGTAACTGATTATTATGTGGGCCAGCACTGCAGAATGCTAGCCTATTGCAGCCAGTTACAGTGCAACCAGCCAATTAAATTGGTGGATCAAGTCAGCCGGTGTAGATCAGCCAAAGGTTTCTGTAGATATGACAACGATGCCTCTGCATCACACAAGCGATGCTGCAATGTGGCATGACCTCTACCCTCTCCACTGTAACATTTTCCTTCAATAATCTGTTTTTAGAAGTCACAGCAGAAATTAAAATAACACAACCCAAGCATGGGGGACTAATCTCCAAATCTTAAAGACTGATCCCTATCCCTTCCTGAACATTGTTATTACATTGAGACTGATGCTGGGGTTGGGAATCAATGTGTGAGGCAAAGCTTAGGCGTAATGGCAGGGTAGAACAATAAATATACGGTTTGACGGGCGTTAAGAGTTGATACGGGCTGCCAAAACGCCCCTTTGAACCTCCCAGACGGGTTGTGCGGTCGCGTTAAATCTGTAGAGACGTGCCCACTTGATATGTAGGCTACAGTATCACCACCCAGTTCCTGTAAAACCTAACAAGGATTTCTGCACTTAACATATTTCAACACTATAACGTTACATGATACGCAGTTAACACCGGACAAGTTTATTTTCCCACACACATAATGTTAGAATCTTAATCTTAGACATTTGTGGCAATGACTAAAATGTGATGTCATACTTTCCATGGAAGGAAGAAAAAAAAAAAAAGCGCATGGTTCCCACCACGAAATAGGCTATATATTGTAGGTACTAGCCTATAGGCCTATTAGATACATTACAGTAGTTTAGGTGTAGGCTACATAAATCGCCCTGTGGAGTGGACTGGTGATTGAAGAACCTGCCGAGCTAATTGTTTTTACGATGTGATGAGACACACACGAGAGAAAGACAACATCTGAATCAAGAAAAACTTGAACCTCTGTTGAATGGGAGAGGTTTGAATTAAAAGTTAAGATCCGAGAGCCAAGCCTGCAATCCTGGAAAAACCTGAAAAATACACTATTCACTTTCAACACGTAAAAAGTCTTCCTCTTATTGTGTAGCTGCTGCAAAGACAGGCCTTACAATGTGAATCACTGCAAACATTTTTAGTTGAATTGTTTTCAAAATACATATAGCATTTTTAACAATACAATTTTAAATCTAGCTTTTTAAAAACCTGCATAAATGCCTGAATCAGGTTAGGTGGCCTATATTAATCAGCTAATGTCGATGTTGATAAAATGTCAAGTAAACAAAATGTATAAACCCATTTGATCAATCCATAACGAATAATAATAAATACAATTTCAATTTAGAAAAAAATAAAAATAAAATCAGGAAGGCAAAAAATAAAATAAATAAAACAAAACATTAAAATCAACAGCTTTCACTGAAACCCTTCCACTGATTTTTCACTCTTGCTCTAAGTGATAAAGAACACCACAACATGCTTCCTGGATTCGAATAGACTCTTTAGTGATAAAGAAGAAGTCAAAATGCTTCATGGATTCAGATGGATTTGTCCTTGGTCTTCGGCCAGAGACTTCCAACTAAATCTAATGAGAGTCTGTCAATGGCTTTTTGAGACAGCTGTCTGTCTGTATGTCTCTGACTGCTGACAGCCAGACACACAGACACACCCAGGTGAAAACCAAACGAAAACGTACCCTCTAATGACAAGTCCTCCAAGGCAGATTGCAATTCACTTTTACTGAAGATCACGCATTGTTTACATTGTAACATTCTGTGTCGCTGCCCGATTAGCATCTCTCCTAATCAAAGCTCTGCAGGACGGGTTCATGACCCGTTCCATTGAGGAATTTCAGCAGGTCTTGCGGAGTGAGCCCCATGGTGGCAGCGTTGGTCATGGGGTGGAAGTAGACCCTCTCGTGGCCCCCGTTAATCAGATCGCTGTCCAGGACGAACTTGACGCTCTGCTCCCTATCCTGGAGCAGAGCCAGTGCAGTAGCACAACCTTGGCCCACCTGTAAGCAGAGAGTGGAAGATGAGTGGAAACACATACAAAAGTTATTTATTTTTTATATCATGGAGGTTTGATTTGATTTGTTAAATTGTGTTTTTTTGTGGTTCTTTTAGAAAAATAGACAGCTAGAACGGGACAGAGACAGTTGGGGGAAAGATCGGATTCAAACCCAGGACTCCCAAGGCACCCATATGGTCACGGAGCTACGGCGGCATGCACCACAGGTCCAGCCAGGAGTAATGACGTTCTTCACTACAGTAACTTAATAATAGGTTTCCAGAGTGGTTGTGATATCCCCAGTGAGTTACGTGGAAAGTCAGTAATCTCTCAAAACATTTTTGAGAAACGTCATATTTGTATTCTTATTGTACAGATTATTATAAAAAATGTTTATAACATTAACAGCTGCTGCTCTGTGCACCTTGAGTTTCTCCAACATGGCAGCCTCATCGGCAAAACGGAGATTGCCACTGCCCACACCCAGTTTCTTGGCCAGGTCATTGAGGTTCACCTGGATAGAAACACAACGGATGAAACATTCTGGGATGTTGATCATCGAGTTTCAGTCATGGAAACATCTCCAAATGACAATATGTTCAACCAGCAATGCCTTTTCTGCCTTAGTCAAGTAAATGTTATTTATATAGCCCTTTATATAAATATATTTATATACTTTTCTAGTTTATATTAAAAAAAAAATTCCAATGTGTATCTATTAACTACTAGATCAATTATGGCAGCACCAGAGCTTGGAGTAATAATACTTTTTTGTGTGCTTTTCTTCTCTTTAAGGACAGGAAAGTTACGTTTTAGTAATGGAAAACTCCAACTGACAATATGTTCAATCAGAAATGCCTTTTATGCCATCGTTTTATTTATTTTTTATTTAACATTTTTTTAACCAGGCAATAGCACTGAGATTAAAATCTCTTTTTCAAGAGAGACCTGGCCAAGAAGTAGCTTCAAACATATGAGTTATAAAACATATACAGAAGTTATACAACCAAATATACATACAGTACATACATACATTTTAAAACAAGCCTCAGTTGTCAACTGAACAGACAATAAACTGTCATGTACATTGTCAGCCACAATGTCCAAGTAAAGTGCAATAGTGAAGTAAATGTTATTTATATAGCCCTTATAAGGGTTATATAAATACAACTGTGTAGTGACCACTTGCTCGTAAACAGCGAGTGTCGGGACTCCTCCTATGCTGACCTGCCTATCGTGGCGTGCAGACACGAGCCACAGGCCTTTCTTCTTCTTGTCTTTCAGGAAAAGGTTCTTCGTCACAGCGCCCCTCACACCCTGGAGGTGGGGCATCATCTCTTCCACTGTGAACACCTGAGAGAGAGTTTTTAACAGCACTTTATTAGGCAACAGTATATTCCATTTTATGGTTGAATAAAGTAATAAAATTTTTTTTTTTTACATAAAAAATATAATCCCATCAGTATTGAGCGCAAACTACGCTCCTTTATAATACCACACCCTCTTGAACTCCCCTACATAACCCATCATGTTATAAAAAGCATATTCTAGCATTAATCTACCCTTCACCATCCCTTTGAACATTCCCCCACAACTCCAACCACCACACTCCGTAAAAAACAGTGCTCTACCCAAGCCCAAATGTCCAACCTGCCTCAAAATCAGGTCTGCTACCTGCCTCTGATTGAACTGTAATCTAAAAGCTACTTTCCAAGTTAATTAACCCATCCCCTTTTAGCTCTTGGTAAAAACAACAAACTCTGTGGGATCCAATGAAACAACCACCCCCCCCAAAAAAAATGTTTTACTATTTGCACCTGCACCTTAGCCAGAAGGTTCAAGCACAACCACAGTGTTCATTATTAGTGTACATCCCCTATATGACATATGTGGCACCAGCCACTTCCATCTCCTTAATCTTCCTTGCACCATTTCCATGACCCTTTCCCAATTCTTTTGAGTTACTGTGTCTTCTCCCAAAAACAAAAACTTAAGTACTTATAACCATTCTTTATCCAATTCAACCCTTTTGGCAACATACATACACACACATACATACATACATACATATATATATATACATATATATATATATATATATATATAGAGAGAGAGAGAGAGAGAGAGAGAGAGAGAGAGAATGGAGATCAAAATACTACAATCTGGCCATTGAGGATAAGACATCATTATTATTATTATTAATTGCATTATTATAATCATCCTCATCATCAAATGTAAACATTAGTTTGTAAACACGTAGTTGTTTTGTATTTATTTAGCAATCAGCTGGAGGAAACAACTACGTTGCAGAGGTGTGCCCATTACTTTTCAAAACCACGCTGTCCTGACCTCTAGTGGTAACTGTAAATCACTGCAGCGATAAGCATCAAACAAGGATGTGGAAAAGAACAGATTATATATAAACGGCAGCAAAACAAAAATCACGATGATGCCTGTTGACAGCAGGTGTTTTGTTTTTTGCATGAGAGTACAAACCCCTGCCCTATTTCTGAGCATACTCGTTTTTCGAGCACGAATGGGAACTTGGAACGTGGACGTTGTGGGAACCAGCTACCGTATATCTTGGAAACCAGTAGGCAGATGAACTAGGCTGAAGCAGCATCAATAAACCTATGATTGTGTATAATAGTAGTTTACATCGGCCTACCGGTGGGTGCTCTATGCAGGTCGTCTCAATATTCAGACTTTCCAAATATTTCTCCAGCTCCAATCTGAGCTCTGGTGCTGCCATAGTTGATCTAGTAGTAGATACACATTAAAAACATATATTTCATATAAACTAGAAACACCAGCGTCTTAGTGAATTCGTGCAAGTGTATTATAAATGAACATTTGCGTACACCTTCTAAATGTCAGCTGGAGCCACACCGGCGTACGCTAGCTAGCGTACCACAATGGTTCCTTCTTCTACTTTCAAATATGGTGGCTGCTGGGTACTTTCCAGCGTATTGTTGCTATCTACTGTATATTCCAGGAATCACCTATAGCAAATACTCTAAAAATGTAAAACAAAATGTAAAGATAGTGACTTTACTGTTACTTAAAATAAGGGTCACATGTTGAAAATCCCTGGTATATAAATAGAGTGCTGGCTCAAAATAATTTTCAGTCTAGATGCAAATAATTGTAGCCTATTGGTGATTGGCATAATAATATAAATATACTGGGTGGAAAGGTGGGGTCTGATAATCAGGTGTGTACTATAGTACCAGTGCAATGATTCTAACCACCACTTATTAGTCAAACAGGCACATCGATAATGCTGCCATTTACCTCTGCTTGACAACAAACCCAGGGTTCGCAAAATGAGGTCATTGTCAAAGAAGATTGCAAGAGCTCATTTGCCATTGACAGTCAAGATCAATGTACCAGCAGTCACTCTAATCAGAGGGGAAATGACCCCGGAGAGTTATCTAGCATGAACCCATCCCACTAAACCATCAATTATGAAACTGCTTGTCACTAGCAGGGAAGATCATGGTGAAGGTGCAATGACAGTTTCCCCACTGGATGTCAGTAGAGGGACATCTAGATTGCTTTTCATTTCAAAATGTGACACAATTTCGTTGGTAAGACGTTATAATTTCAATAGATTTCATGATAAAATGTGTATTTTACTTTAATGTCTGAATAGAATGAATATGATAAATATACAAAAAAATAGTGTGATGGCTAATTAACCACAGAGTCGTCAAATGCATGTATTTATTATACACTTAGCATTACTGCAAAGCAGTAGAGGGGTGTGACAGTGATGCTATATGTCCACTAGACTTTAGCAGCCACTCTGTTTCTTGAAGAACTCCTAGTGCCTGACGTCACGTCACTCAAGAGTGTTCTCAAACACAAATAGAAAACAAAACAACAGAAACACTTTCACAACTTTCTGTCTGTTCTTCATTTCCTTCTTATGAGCCAAACTTGACTCATGTCTGGCTTTCCAGTTGGATCAACATCAACAGATGAAGGCAAAAGTATATAGATAACTGGAGCTATTGTGGATGTGAAAGATATTGTAGGGCATAAGGAATGAACAATCTAATCCAACTGTGTAAATCAAAATTAATGTTACACTGGGAAATGTTACTTCTAACAAAAAGTATGACCTGTAAAATATATGACCTGTAAAAGCAGTGCTCTTAGAACACGGTAAAGTTGCATGCCTTTACTTGTTTTTTATTTAAAATCAGATAACACTTGAAAATATCTGAACGGATTACATTTTTAGATTTAAATGTATTAAATATATTGTCTTCACAATAACCAATGAAATAGTTTAAATAAACATCTAGTTAACAGTACTTCTTCTGGAGTTTGTTGACATAACCAGAACAAATATTAACAGCAAACTATCCTAACAACAATACAACCTATATTTCATACAATGCTGTTGCCTTTTTTCCCCCTTGTGTATATAATTAATTATTTCTCTCATGGTGTGCTAGACTTCTAGTATTAACTGTTTCAAAGAAGATTGGTGTATAACATTTATATAACAAGTAGAACAGAACAGTTCTTGTTGGAATCCTATAGCTTGCATTCATTGTTGTTGACTGCATTGGTTGTTGTTCACTTTCTGTATATAGACATAAATGTTTGTGTGATACATCCACAACAAAATGCAAATCAAGCTAAATTAGCCGTGATAACTAATTTATAAAAAATCCTAACATGGAAAAGGGACTAAATTGTCTTCAGCATATTCTACTGTAAGTGACTGAAACGTTATAGGTCTTCAGGTCAACACTTGGAAAACACTTAAGAAGTGCATTCATTGTGAGAAAAAAAGTCAATTCTTTTGTTAGCAAAGTGATTTATATAACATGTATTCTCTTATGACAGTAATGTTCTGCCCCTATGACCTCATTAAGAAAGACCTTGCTTAGAACATTCAAAGAGAAAATGTTGCTCTGAGTAACTAGATCATTTTCTGAATATAACCAAAACCATCCTAATTTTCCAAACTCCACAATTTGTTCTGCTCTGCATATCAAAAGCAAAAACTAATTATTTTTAACTTAAGGACAATATGGTCCTGTATTGTAACTTACTGACTGTAGGTACTGAATTTCAGAGTTGAGGGTCTGCCAGAGAAGCTCCAGTTCACATTCTTTGTGCAGCTCAAGCTCTTTCTTCAGTCTAGAACATAAAAGTAGTACTTTTCATACATCAAGTCATGTTGAGGAAAATCAGGAATGTAAATATAAATTGTAACATGCTGGTCTAGTCTACATACAGCACGTTTGTGTCTGTAGGGCTAGCTTATGTGCATTCAAAGCACGTTCACTCTGTTCTTTATTAAAATGTTAATCAAACAATACAGTTTATCCACCATGATTTAAAGGGATAGTCAAGGTAAGTCATTTTAGTCTTAACATGTCATTAAAGGATGTAGAGGCTTAATATAAACACCTACAAACTATGAAAATCTACTTCCATTTGAATCACAAAATATTCCCTATATTTATTTCACTTTCTGTCTGTCCGGCGATTTCTTGGTGGAGTTAACTCGAACGTGGGGACGACAAACGGCCTCTTTGCGTTGGAGTCTGACTGCCTACGGCAGCTTCTGTAGTAAATATTTACTACAGAACTAACCATTGTGACACAACTTGAATTATACATGGATATTTGGCAATTTCTTCAGGTGCTTCTGTCTTCTGACTGTTCATAAATACACCGTTTTACTGAGCCAATCGCACCTGCTGAAAGACGGGCCATTGCAGCTAGTGAGTTGCACCACTTCAGAATGTTGCGCAATAGCCTAGAGTTGAAAGGGGGAGGGGGGATGGGGGGACATTACGAACACGCCCATTCAGCCCTGAGCCCTTGCATGTAGCGTTTTTTGTCATAATGTTAACACACTTATTATTTATTTTTTATTATGGTTTATTTGGTTGATGTATATTAAATATATCCCTCTGCAATATATTGGGAATATTTCTGCACTTTGTAACCGCTTTTCTATCTCTTTAAGCGTATTTGCACTGTCTAGAACCAATAACTGAAAGTTAAGAGTACAAATGTCATTCTGTGGGAAACTCTAATTTAAATCAAACATAGAACTATATTCTGACAGCAAAGTGCAAGAAAGGCTTTTAACAGCATACATATATGAAAAAAATAATCCATCATATAATATCTTATATGTATTTATATAATTTATGTAAGAATCACATATGATTGTATTTAATGAGCAGGGTTCCTTTATGACAGTAAATACTGTATGTTCCCTGCACCGGTAGACTAAAGGCTCTGCACACTGCACACATTTAAAAAGACCGTAGCTATTTTTTAAATGGACATGCATTCAGTTTCGCCACAGTCAATAAGCCGAGAGAGTTACAACATGTATATAAAAATGGCGGGTGCAGCTGATTGAAGACGTGATGGATGGCTATAGCTCAGGATGGGCGATCATGAGCATGACTGAGAGGGGTCTTTTAACCCCCCCCCCCACTCCCATCCCCTCTCATCCTTTCAATCTCTCTCCCTTTATTCCTCTGTCTTTCAAAGCCACATCCTCAGCACTTCTCGAAGCTAATCATCCCCGAGATAGGGTGCGGAGGGGGTGCACACTAGACGAATGGTTTAAAACAAAGAGAGAGAGAGAGAGAGAGAGAGAGAGAGAGAGAGAGAGAAATCCAGAATATGTGGTCACTGCACGACAGGTGAGATAGAGACAGATGCACTTTCTCCTCAAATGTGACAAATACGCTTCCATAAAAAGCGAAGTATACCTTTTATTTACAATATATGCTATTTTTGTTTTATCTTTTCTATTTTATAAAAAATTTGACAAATTTTTATTAATATATATATATATATATCTTTTTTTCTTATTGTTGTTATTATTAATATTATATTGTTGTTGTTACCCATATTATTATTATTACTATTATTATTGCTATGACTGTGTCCTTTAAATGATACCAACTGCTATTGTTCTTATTGTCATTAACACTGGTGTTACTGTGGGACTATTTGTCCAATTGTTTGCATTGTTGTTCTTATTGAGGGCTACCTGCCCTCTAGCTTTGGCAATACTGCTGTAATAACTGCCATGCTAATAAAGCTAACTTGAATTGAGAGAGGGAGAGTGAGAGAGGGAGAGGGAGGGAGAGAGAGAGAGAGAGAGAGGGAGAGGGAGAGAGAGAGGAAGAGGGGAAAGAGAGTTCATTGAGGCGGGATAAGAAAAAAGTTCACAAATGCAAAAGGGTATATTTATAGGCAGGTAAATACCAGAGTTACTGGGGGGAAAATGAGTAATACTTTCACTGTGGCGTGAAAACATAAGCCAAATGCAATGGGAAAGCAAGGAGTACCGCATATCATGTTGCAATGTTGCATTGTACATTTAAAAAGTTTATTGCCAGCAATTTTTCAAATTGGAATTATAAAGTCAGAGTAAAGTCACACGTGCAACGCACAGGAGACTACTGGCTACCTTCTACAACACCTACGCCATGTGTGAGGTCCGTAAATGTCTGTAATGGAACAGTATGGTATCAGTGACTGCTTCTGCATGGATCTGACTTTCTCCGTTATGATCAAGTTTTTGAAAAAATGTTCAAACAGATTCAATGGACGGCTCCCCAGATGGACTTGTGTCTAACAATCCATCTGGCACGTCAGGTTATAAAACAAAGCAAATTCACCCCAAAACAGTTTGCTACAGGAATACGGCTGTGGCCTCAGATTGGTTGTAGGTACTTGGGAAAGTAATACATGTAGTAAGCTCAAAATACCCGCTAACGCCCCCCAGAGAGAAATAATGTGCAATATTAAGATGAAATCAGTGGACCTCCCCATTGACTTGCATGGAAGGCTGGGCCGTCTGTTGAACCCTTTCTGTTATCCCCGTCTCTCCCCGTCTCTCTGGTCTATATCGATGTTGAAGGGAGTAGAGAGGAATGCAGCCAGTCAGGTGGGGTTGTTTTTCAAACCAAAACAACCTTGTTTTTGTCAGTGTCCTTTCAAATCTAGAGAGTTGTTGATTGTTAGCTTTTGCGTAAAATGTCAAGCATGAAGCTTTGGATTTGCATGGCCCTTTGAGATGACAACTGTGACCGAAGAACTCGATAAAACTGACAAAAAACACATACTGTACATAATTTGATAAAAAAATTACTGAACAACAAAAAGAAGGAAAAGATAAATGGTGCATTCTGTCTCTAACTAATTGGGCTGAGTAGGGGGGTATTGTCAGAATTAGACACATCAGCAATAACAGGGACCTCCTCCTCCTTTCCTGGTATTGATCTCCGCTCTTTAATCAAACTCAAAAAAAGAAAAAAGACACAAGCGGCCAAAAGGCGGGGTGGTATTCACTCATCAGTGATGTCTCCTGAACAGAGCTTATTAAATCCTCCACTAACTGAACAGGCAGTTAGACAAGAGGCCCAAACCTAAGGTGCCTGCTATTTATTGTTAATGTAATTGTGCCATTCACAACCGCTCTATACATAGAGCATCAGAGTGCACATGTTGACTCCACTCTCCTAAAGGCAAAACAAACAGAGAATAGCTAGTCAATCTATTTAACGGCGGGGTTAGTCATGCTTGAGAACGCTTGCTAACTTCAAATCAAAACAGTATCCCTCTGTGGCACCGCTCCACACATCGAAACACATTGTGAAGCAAAGCGTAGTGCTACAGCTGCCTTTGTTGACATGAGCGGTGTTCGCCACTTTGCTTACGTTCCTATTTACAGAGCCAGGGCCGTGTAGAAGTATCAGATTATTTTTTTTAAACGCACAGAGAAGGGTAAACTTGCGAAATGCGAGGAGATTTTTGGTGAATTTGGTGAAGTATATTAGTTTACAATTAGCTTTCAATAGCTGATGTTACCTTTAAGTGTCCTGTCATAAGTTACAATACAGAGTTCATACAAAGTATTTCCACTTGGCTACCACACACTTACACAGTGACAAAGCATTTAATGGTATACACTCCTTAGGGCCCGATCACACAAAGACGTGTCGCAAGCAAAACCATTGTTTCCTATGGTACAGCTTTTTTATGGCTACGCGCTTTGCGTTTTGTTGTTGTTTTTTTTCATTGTTTTTTTGACGCACATAAAAGTAAAATAAATCTCAACTTTTCAGCGCAATGCACGAAGTCCTGCTATTCGTCAATGTGACAGTTGGCCCAGGCAGCTGTTCTCTTTGGCACAGGGGTTTATCAACTCGCTTTAGAAGCGGCCGCGCCTTTAGCGACGCCTCTCAGTGTGACCTTAATGCCATTCCCAGCTCTGTTAATGTTTTGTAGGGGGAAATACAGTAATATGTGAGCCTATATGAGCTGTCTGTTGGGGGAGGAATAGACCTGGCCAGTCGTGTCGTCACTGCTCGCAGTCAGCAGCACCTCCAAGTCTAAATGTTCAAAGTGAATGGGAACATAGAATGGCATTTTACTTATTGTTTTTGGGTTATGCCATGCTCACGTTATTTTCAGTGCAAATAAATAAGAGCTTTTGACCTGTTTCATACATGTGGAGGTCTTGGTTTGCATGTTATATGATGTTTGCTAACTGCTGAATGTTAAAAGTCTAATGCCGGCGTGCATTGTGCACGTCAGCCCTGGCTGTGCCAAAGTTGTAAAACGAATACCAACATGTATCGATGTACTCTGACTTAAGGAAACTGGTATGGAAACATCACAGGGGCATCACTATGCGCTAGCAAGCAATAGCTTACTTTACCTATTTAGCGATCTTGCTATTGACTTGCACCAGTGTTATCTAGTGGGAATTTGTGCCTTTGACAAAACCGGTAAATTTGCAACGTTTCAGTTAATCACACCGTGGTAGGAGAGATTATTGAAAAGACATTGCGTGTTTAATCTGAATGCAATGGCGTTTTCAATAATCTCTCCTACCATGGTCTGCGATTAACTGATATGTTGCAAACTTACAAGAACGCCAACAGAAAGTTAAGTTTCTAGCACCCCCCAAAAAAAAAAAAACATGTTTTCGTAACACTGTATTCAAGTGTAATTCCACAGAGAGGTGTATTTTTATCATGCACTGACCTCAATATGTGAAATTGATCTAAGTGCATTATACAATGTGCTAGGGATAATCACATGGTTTTGGCAGGACAAATGGCTTGATAGACTGCTAGAGCAGCAGCATGCATTATATACTGTACCACTTGTCCATTTTGACAGAATGTACTTTAATAGCTAACATTTATGGCAAGAAGTCAGGTTATCAGCATTTATCAACATATGTTGTTGCTAGGTATTTTCTTACATTTCTTTTCTGCTGGTGAAGTGAAATGATAATTTCAACAATAGTTTAATTTAAAAAGGGTAAGAATTACATTAGTCAAATGATGTTTATTTATCAAGTAACTGTTTTGTAAGCATGTAGAATGAGTTACTCCGCACTCATTTTCCTTTACAAGCTTCCCAACGTCAATCACATTAAGCTTACTATCTGATGACGCTGGCTGAACAGAACAGGCAACGGATAAAAGCCTTAATTAAACCAAATGGCCTTAATGCTTTGTTATTTACCTTTCCTGACGCGGACCCAAGCCAGGAACACAGAGATGTGCGGTGAGCGCTGGCCTTTTCAGCACGTCTCACACTGGATGTCAGTGGATTGCTGACAGCGGAAACAACTTCCACTGTAGATAAATTACACCTAATCTAATGGGCTAGCACAACACCTTACTGTACTGTGCAGTACGTGTCGGTACAATGGGTATCACATAGCGTAAAGCCCTGTGTCCACCAAAGCGTTTTTTTTTTCAAGTTGAAACATTTTCAACTTTGGGTGAAACGTCACGCCCATCGCTGTCACCGTTTCCCCGGCTGCCCAATCGCAGCTGAGAAGGGGCGGGACAAATGCTACGAGCAACCGTCACATCCTTCTTCTGACAGCAACTACGGAGAAGTTGTCATAATATCCCCGAACTACCACAACATACACTAACACGAAAAAATTATGTATAGAATATTACAAATGAAATAATATGTTGATAACACAAACTAGCATTTCTATTTGCAACATATGAATTCCCATGGAGATCAATATAAAATCGAGACATGTTAAAATATATTTACCTGAAATCATAAAATTCAATAGTTGCAGTTATATTTCGGTATAGGCTATGTATAGCCTATGATTTCAAGTAATTGCATTTTAACATGTCTCGATTGTATATTGATTATTTAGCAACGAGAAAGGCCATTGACCAAGCTGCTATTTTTGACGAGTTAGGACTGAGAAGGTGATGGTGACTGTACCAATATGCTGAAAGCTAGGCCTACAGCATATTGTGCCTGGATGTTGACATGCTTACCTCAGACAGGTACTGTCAGTCAGGGGTTTCTGCCTCACCATGTGACTCTCTGCTCTCAGAGACTCTGTAATAGCCTCAGCCTCGCTCAGTTGGTGTTCAAAGTCTGCAGCACATAACAGTGAGTCAACCACCATGTTCTGACAATAGGCAGTGATTCTGTGTAGTGTAATGGCACATTTTTTTTAAATAGGTAGGTATTCTCAATAACAAGCATATTTGACGCAAGTTGTTGAAGTATTTGTTTCTCAAATACTGTTATTTCACCTGAATTACAATCCAATGCCAATGTTGCCATGGTAATAGCAAATATGAACAACCTCAAAAAAATCTGAGCTGACTGAGATGTGGCTATTGATTGTATAATTTGATGAGACTTCAAGCTTTCTTTGCTAATGGACGTCTTGTTCCTGTGACGGCAATGCTATGGAAACCAATTTTGCCATTGTCAACAACATTAACAGCTGAATACCATATGAACTACTAAAAATGTAATGCTCATATTTGATCTAATATCGCTGCATTGCTGCAAAATATGGAAATTAATATAATTACTGCATTAGATCATATGGCCCGTCTCAAGGGTCAGAGAACAGCCTAGTGGGTCACGTGTTACGTTGAAGTCTGAGGTGCGCTCAAATTCGGCAAACGAGTCTGAGGTGGGTTCAAATTCGGCAAACTAGTCTGAGGTGCGTTCAAATTATTTTTCTGTAAACTTCAAACTTTGAACGTGTTGTGTAAACATTCCAAACTGTTCAATGTAAACCGTAACCCTTATAGTCCAGCGTCGGTGTGTTCGCAGAGTACCACAGTACCTCCTCAGGCCCTTTTATCAGGTGTGTTTTCGCAAATGTCAGCGGCGGCACCCTCAAAGCAAACGCGATAAACCTTTGCTTGTGTGAACGCATCACCTCCGTTTGCCCATTCGAACGCGCTACTGGCCATTGTGTTGCACCTTTGCACATGGTTTGCAGGCCGTGCATCTCCTGCAGGAGGGTTGTCTTCTCCTCCTGCAGGGCGTGGATACGATGGTTTTTCTGCTTCATGAGCTCCATGTCTGCAGGGCGAGAAAGAGAGCGAGCAGGGGAAGAAAGGCACTAGCTTGATTAGGGCGTGTGGATAATTACTACATTTTATTTATATCGAAGCTGCAGGCTGCAATGTGGTACAAGCAATCAATGAACAGAGAAAAGCTGTGTAATTTTACTGGCAAACAACTAAAAACCTTTAAAAATACACTTCACCACAATATCGTTGTAAGTGGATTGATGTGAAATAATCACATTGTAATGTATGGCAAGTTGTGCAGGACAAAGTTAGTATTGGGTTAACTTACAAGTTGGCTTCGTTGACATATTCACATAAACTAGGTTGTATGGGTGAATACTGTACAATTAGTGTGGGTTCATTGCGATTATGATAATATTACCTTAATTCAGCCACCTGCATTATACCACTGCCTACGTACTACGCTGCATTGTTTAAGCCTACTCCATGCCACGTGGGCTTAGCTGGTGATCAATTAACTAGTAATTACATGTGTGTAACAGAAGCACATTGCCCATTACACATCTTAAATCAAACAATGTATTGTGAATTCATGTTTGTGATACATATTATTCAAAGTAAAATTTGCTCCCCACGTCACTAACTGCTAACCATGGTTGGATTCCTCCTTCTGTGGTCCCTCCACAAAGTTTTACATTTTACTTCTTCAAATCTGTGGTCGATTTATCAAGGTGGAGTCTAGTTTAAAATTTGCTACAATGATTTCGTAGATGTGAGGTCCTGCTAACAGACCGGGACAGCCATGATGCCTCACTGGCTATCAAGCGTTTAAAGGCGTATACATTTTTGCGCTGATAATACTGGTGCCAGTGATGTCATCCCTAGGTATTGAGCAATAGCCTAGAATCATAGCCAAGAATATTCATCTCAGTCCTCATCTGTCCTCGCGTTCTTGCAAGACCATTCTCAGAAGGACACTTGGCATGAACGTACCTCTCAAGAACAGGAGTGCGTACCTTGAGAAACAGCCATTGTCTGGTGTAAAACGTGCTGCACGTCACTACGGTACGTGTTCTCACCCGTGTGGAGGCTGGCTGCCTCATTCTCCAAGTCCAGCACCTCAGACTGTGTTTGGTCCTCTACCATAGCCTCTCTGTTGGCACAGAGGCTGAAGTCTTCGTTGAATTGTGTGATCTCCTCTAGAAAACGCTCCTCTTCCTGCTTGGCCTCCACCTGTATCTTGTCCTGACATGAATAGACAACACTACAAGACGCGTTCTGCAAACGGCCCCCATCTCATAAGACATGGACTGTACAGTACATACACCACCTGTGTCGTTTATGACTACTTTTTGGACACGCACGCACCCATGCACCTACACACACACGCACACCTGCACGCACCCACACGCATGAACGCGCACGCACGCACCCGCACACACACACGCACTCACACCTGCACGCACACACACTGGGTGAAAGATTGGCTGAATTCAAACTCTACAGTTTCCGCATTCAATGTTACAAAACAAGTATTGCAGATTTAAGACATGACAGTAAATACAACATACTAAACCCAGGACATATTTACTTATTATAAATGTATGTATGGGCTTACTAGTCAAATAAATAAGGTGAGTTCTGTAGTCAGTGCAACAGGGCAAGGCACTCAAACTCAATTACCCCATGGGTTCGTGTGCCATCTTAGGTTTTGTAAGTGGCCACTTAATGGATTAAAACCAAGTCCCATACTTTATTAATATAAATAATATACCGCCTGTGGATTGCATTTCTTTCAAGTCTTTTAGGCCAAGGCTGTCAGAAGCTTCCAGGAAGGAACCTCGCAGCCAAGCTCTGTGAGAGCTGCAAGTGGAGGAAAGTATTTATTACAGGTCAACCTGAATACTATGGGTGTATATCGATACAACTGAGTATCACGATATTTCAGTTTGCGATACTGTATGAATTCTCTAAATCACGGTATGGATTTAAAATTTGTTTTTTTTTTAAGCTAATTTATTTGTAAAAGTGACCATGTACAAAATACATTAACCTCAAAAGAGAGCAAAGATGCTTGTTACCTCACTGAGCAAGTTTACATGTTTAAGTGTTTCTGATATTTTTTCAGGGACGTCACACATTTGCATTGATAGGACAGTTTTACACAAATTAGAAATCGCAATATATCGCCAGCTGGGAGGAGGCCTCGGGGAAGACCCAGGACTAGGTGGAGAGATTATATCTCCACACTGGCCTGGGAACGCC
>JAODTR010041889.1:0-19636 GCA_025399935.1 Amblyopsis rosae | reverse complement strand
GGGGGGGTTAGAGATTATAGTGGAAAGAAGAAGAGAGACCAGCGCTATCATCCAGTTAGCGGCTAGGGAATACTATGCTGTCATTGGAGCCAGCCATGCATAAGGGGAAGGGAGCTCTACTATTGCAGCGCGGCGTCTGTCTGTGGCTGCACGGCACTCTCCAGTTGCCTTGCTACTGCATGCGGGCGTCTGTGCGCTGCTCTCTCTCTCTCCGCGGCGCTACACCCTAATCGCGGGCTATTTTTTCCCTCCCGTGCCCGTCTTGTCATTTATCCCCTTCCTATCGGTCCCCTTTTCCGGTTTCTTTCACAGTGTGTGGAGGAACATCCATCTCCCACCTCTATCCCTAATTAGCTTTTTCTTCTTCCCTTCTCCCTGCACAGTCAACCCCCCCCGGTATATTTCCCTGTCTTTTTTCTTTTCTTTCTTGCTGTTTTGCCTATCTTTGTCATGCTTGAGTGCCTATGTGGGAACTGCAGTGTTCATCCTGCTGCGTTGTAGCCTTGGCTTGGGGGGGGGCGGTGGTGTCGGTGCTCTGACCAAGCAGGGGACCCCTCCTCTGGCCTCTGAGGAGCTATAGGGCTATACTAGCTAGTGTGTGGGTCTTTTCGGGGTCGAAGGGCCAGGCAGTTGGAGGCCCCCCGAGTAGGCCAGCGGAGGAGGAGGGGTAGGTGGGTGGGAGGAGTCACAGAGGTCACAGCCATTCAAACCCTGGGCTGCCATCTCAAAGGTACGGGGTGGAAGAGGATTGTATTTCATAGCGGCTCACAAAGGACACAGCCACGCACACGGGCGGTGGGGCCGACGCTGCCAAAACAGCCACCGCTTCGCGTCGTTGTCATGTGATTATGTTCTGCGTTTCTATGCAGGGGAACAGGCGTTATTAGGTTTTGTGCTGCAACACAGTGATAATACTGTATATTGTGTTTGTTTTTAATAAACCAAGCCGTGTTGGCACATCTCCAGGGCCGTTGCTTGCGATATATAATACTTGGCTATGTTCATCTTTCACATTTATGATACTCATATGTGTAGGTGTAGAAGTCAATAACTTTCAGGGTCTGGTGCAGATCCACTAAGCTGTTCCCTGTTCTTGCCGTATCGGAAAAGATACTTTATTTTTGATTAGTAAACAGTGGAGCATACCCTTCAGGGTGGTTACTAGGACTGGGAGGAACATAAAGGTTAATCTTCGGTTTATTGCCACCCGCAGTCAGACAGATAGTATTCTTTTAAATTCCTCATCAGGTGCTATTGATCCACTGACGTCAGAAACCCCGAGACATGACATTTCATGTTTCCTGTCCTACCTCGCCCATTACATAGCTATAGCGACGGGCACAATCACCGCTCAGATGGACACGTGCAGTCTCATTTGGCGTCACCTAGCAAAATACCCGAGAAACGTGGCAAATTTATCGTCTTCGGGGTTCGACCACTGCAAATGCTAAGGGTGTCAACTTTAATCCGTTGTCTTTTAGATCAACCGCTGCGCTATTTGATTTACAATGTCTGAAAACAAAAGCAGCCGAGTCAGAGATTGAAGCGATAAGGCACCCTTTCCCCGCTGCAATGAGCCGTCTCTCTGTGTTATCTGGTCTATTAATCTGAGTATGTATTTTATAAGGATAAGGGGAAACAATAGGCTTGGTGAGCACACTGGTGAGTGCCCTGCCTTTCCCCTCTTCTCCCTATCCTTTCTCTGTGTCTTCTTTAGATGCTGGCCCGTGATGGGAAATCTATACAGTGCGAGAGGCCAATTTAGCTGGCTCCGACGGTGTGGGATTGAAGAGTGAGTAGCCAGGGTAAACACAGTGAATAACGCCTCTTCTCTCTAAATGATTTCAGCATGAAGAGATGGTGGTGCTCTCTATTCCCGGGACGTGTGAGCGCGCACGTGTATGTGTGTGTGTGTGATGTGGGGGCGAGAAAGGAGTTCATGGAAGTCTTTCCAGCGCTGCTTGAGGCCAGCATTGTAACTGTATCAGACCATGCAGCATTGTTTGTCTCCATGACTGTTTACCCCATTTGTTTAATTAACTTGGAACCCACCACAAGAACAAGAGCTTCGCTCCAACTAATTCAGAAGCAACAAAAAGTTTATATTGTTCGATGTGTCCGTTAATTCCGTTTCAGGCCATTCCCTGGTCTAGTGGATGTCTGCAACTCCTATTTTAAGATGTGGTGTATATCAAGCTTAGCAGGCTGCAATTAATTCACTGCCTCTAGGGCCTCACTGGCATTGTGCACAAGGTCAGTCTGGGTCAGGCCAGATTTCTTCTTATTATTTTTTTTCTTTCTGAGCGTAAGCAGCGCTGGGTTTGTGTTGGATCAGATGAGACTGGGCTAATTCTCTCCAGCAGCTGGTTCTTTTCACTCAGTGTTTACCCTCCAATGCTAAATCTGCCGCTTCACCCTGCCTACCCATAAAGACATCTCTTTACACTTCCACTGACCGAATTTAACAATCCAGAGGGCCTTAATTAAAAGCAGAGCCAGTATTTTTCTTCTTCTTCTTCTTCTGTTTCTTATGGCTGCGTTGATTCAGTCGTGGGGTGTTTGGTCTTAAGTAAGCGAAACCTTTAGATTGGACTGGGCCTGCAACCAAATTGAGTTGTGTTATGTATCTTATGTATCAAGGCAGAGCCAGGTCTCTGGTTTCTTAGCCCCGTCATTATCTTTTGCTGTACCAACCCCTCCCCCCATCTTTGGCAGGCTAACTTCTGGTCACTGGGTTAGTTGCATGGTGTGTCAGCCAGTTCTCTCTCTCTCTCTGGCTATACTTCTGCATCTGGGAGCTGTTTGTTGAGTGCTTTGTCATGAGAGCTTTGCTGCCTTGCCCCAGAGCAAGCTGAATCTAAACACTGCACTTTGTGGGCTGAAAGGCCATCTGTCAAGGGGGAGGGAATCCGACTTTTCCCCCAAAAAAGCATAAACAGGGGTGGGCTGTGAAGCCATGGTGCAGCTCACTGTCATGGAAATGCCCCATCTGAGTGAGGCTCAGGCCCTAATCCTGCACCCTCCCATCTCTGCAGCTGCCATTTAGGGCTCCGTGGCACCGCCACGGTCGCCTGCGTCCCGACTATATGCCTGTTTAGCTGTTTTCGGTTAGGAGACTTATGAATAAAATTCAATCAGAAATGGTTGGTTGGGTGGTCGGTGTGGGTGTATGCTGAGCCAACGCATCATTCATATTCCGCGTTGGCTCAAATGTTCGTGTCCACCGAGATCAAAGACAAATCTAAATGTATATTTAGATATGTCGCTAATACGTCGCTCTATAAGGATATTTCTCTGCTGACAATAGCTAACAGGATGAATTTTTGATTGATGCAAACGTGGGTGCATATTTATGCAATTTTGCTGGTTGCTAAAGTTCCCCAAACTATCGCCAAAGCTAATACTTTTAAGTTATCTTTATAGCAATGCTATTGTTATTCTATTGGCCTTACTATCTGAGATATTTTGTCTGGAGTTCTTCTATATCCTAAAACTAAAAACACTAGAAATGCAATTTGTCGTTTTCTCATCCATCCTTGGGAAACCAGGTCTGGAGTGTGTATGATAAGTCTTTGCTCTCAGTTCAATCCTCCGTGTTATCAAGCACATCAAGTGTCGTCTGAGCCCCAGAATAGCCGTCGAGGAAGATGGCCGGAAGAGCGTGTCTGAGGACAGGAGATCTCATTTTGACATTTCATACATGATTGCAGAGATTTACGTGAGGTAATTACAGGGGCTGTGTCTGCCAACTCAGAGAAGATCAATTCTTTCAATCAATTTCACTTTTAAGAGGATAGGCCAGATTACCAGGGTTGAGGGCTGATGTGTACTATGGGGCCCATAATGCTCTTACTAGGTCACTAAAATGTATGTTAGAGCCTGTAGCCACAGCCAATATCAGTCCACGGAGATCTTTCTCACTTTACCAAATCCATCCCTTTATAAATAAATAAATAAATAAATATATAGTGATTTGCGGAAGCCCCGTGTCCTACTATTGAAATATTTCAGAGGGTAATAGTGGCTACTTGTAACCTTATCGGCATATTTGCAAGCAATCAATAATTTGTTATAGGATTTATAATGAATCAATAGCGTAGCAGAGCCAATCAATTTTCAATGCATCTTTCAAGGCCAGATAATGGATCTGAAAGTTAAGATAAACAAAATGTAAAGTCTGTGTCCAGTTACCTTAACAGATAATATATAATTTGTTGAACATCTTTATTGAATTACATAATTATCTTGAATAGTTCTCTGCAGGGGATATCTGTTTTCCATTAGTCCTGACTGTCTCTGGGTTTAAAAGGCAAAGTGCATGGGGTTATTAATAGACACCATTGTTTTTTTTTGCAGAGTAGGTTTCCTGGATATTCATTTACGAATGTCACAAGTTGACTGTTACACAAAAAGAATGTGCATTTTACTCTTGTGGGACAGTGTTTCACGTGGACTGTGGTTCTGATCAGATAAGGGTTCAGGGTAGTGACAGGCGAGATGGAAGGCTAGCCTTATTTAGACGCAGTAAAAGGCAGCAAAGTCAACATTGGGAAGGACAGTGGCTGCAATCCAACACCAGGGAGATCATAGACCGGAGACCTGGGCTATAGTATCAGGCATCCCAGAATCAGATTCCTGGACCAAGATTGGTTTTGTGTTTCACATCTGTCAAAATGTGGGGCTGGTCAGCAATTCCAGATCTGCAGAAGGCTTGGTAAACACAGACCCTGAGCATAGAGACAGAGCGCAACGCGTCATAAAACCACACCCGCTGGAGGGTAAACAATTCTCAGCCCTCCACTGACTTTGCAATGCGTTAAGCCAAGCTAACGTCATTTCTGACTTCTACAAAACAACTGAAACCTTCATAAAAGCTATTGTGTGACAGGATGCACTACCAACAAGTTACAGAAACGAGAACAAAGTTTTCATAACCTGTCGAACCGAAAGAAGTAGCGGAGAATGATAAAAGGAGACCAAACTGCATAGAGACACATGTCATATTGCATTGACAACAATGCCTAGGTAGACACAAATTGTATTCCAAATGCTTTATCTGATCAAATATTTATTTCATCATGCTAAATTATTATTTTGGCACACTATGTCAACCAGTCACCAACCAGGGTTGCCAACTTTCTCACTACCAACTAAGGGACATCATGTCATGCCACATTTTGACAGATGCGCGGTGCCATGGCGATATGGTGTTTTTATTCTTTAATAGGAAAGGTAATCAATATAATCTATTTAGCTTTTTACTGTATCATTATCAGGGGTGGGTAGAGTAGCAATATGAAAATATATACTCAAGTAGGCTAAAGCACAATTAGCTAACTCCCATAAAACAACTAAAAAGTAGAATTTCAGAAATCTACTGTCCCTTGTTCTTAAACCTTTTAAATGTAGTTTAAGAAAAGCATGTTTAGTGACCCTTCACTAAGTCCGTTCCCCTGTCCAGTGGTAGGCCTGTCAGTCTTTTAGAACAAGAAAAACATTTTTGAATATCCAAATGAAAATCAGACAGCAGATATAGACATTATATTAAACCAGTAGCCTAGCTAATGTTTGCTAACTGTGTACCGTAGGGTACATTTTCACAGAGAGAAGGCTGACTATATAGGCCTACAACGTAGGATTTCAACGTGCATGTTAGAAAAAGAGTTTTTATAAGTGGAGATCACTGTGTTTTCCAGGAGGCATATCAAGCATTTCTGTAACTGTAACGGTTGTCTTTTTTAGATTTTGTACGTAAACATTGTAGCCAAATGTTGGCAATGAGCTTGTTCTGGGTCTGTCGGTTATCTAGCATCCACGACTCTGCGCTATGGGTTCACGTCATGGTGTATAGACAGACAGGCGGGGAATAGGAAAAGTGGGCATCACTCACCAAGTCTACTTTTTAAAATTGTATTTATTGCAGGTTTATCCATATATGTATCCATATTTCCACATGCTAAACCAGTCGACACAACACCAGTCATTACCAACACCTTCTTAATGCTGAAATCAGCGCATTTACGTTATCGGCTACGTAAAATGAAAGCGCACGAGAGGGCCTGTGATTGGATGCCAGGTGACCATGGTGACCTGTCTCACCCGTGGCTCTGAGTACGCCACACATTTGCTACTGCTGTTGTATGTATCAGGTCTAGGAGTGAGTGAACAGTGCCGTCAGGTAATTACAGAGTAGAGTAGCCTAGACGGGACATGGGAGGTCCTGTATGGGACAAACCAATTTAGCCCAAAATACATGATGTCCCGGCTGATACGGGACAGTTGGCAACCCTAGTCACCACACATAGGCATATTGCAAATTAGGATTCCACAGATGACCTATTTTCCCTGATAATGTCCCATAATGCCTGACATCTTGCCTGTTATGTGCTTTTCTCTCTTCAAAACCTTGAGCTTTCAGTTCGACAGGTCATGCAAACTTAGTTCTGGGTTCTTTACCTTGTGGGTAGTGCATCCTGTTTCAAAACAGATTTTAGGTAGGTTTAAATTTTTTGGTAGAAGTCAGAAATTACGTTATCTTATCTTAACGCAATACAAAGTAAATGGAGAGCTATGGAATGTTTTTCCCCCGGTGTGGGCGGGACTTAAATGTACTCTGTCTCTATGGGAACCTGCCCAGTGTTCCCAACACTTACTTGGGTCGAGTTCATATGGGGGGCCTTCGTAATGCGGTAGCTCACCTCAAGCCTGAGGTTTGAGGTACAGAGAAAACAAACAATGGCAAAGAGGTGAACACACAAGGTATACCTCAATATTAGCACCCATAAACATGACCCTGTTTAGCAGTGCAGTAATTTAGCAAGGTCCGTTGACAGGATATTTGCAAGAAGCCTGGGATTTGAGCTCAGGGTTGTAAGATTAAGCTTGACCTTTGAAGTCTTCTTGCCTAGATGTCTTGATGAGATAAACCTAGACTGTATGTTTGTGTCTCAACAAGTGAACTGTAGCAATGCGTACAGTAATTACCAGTCAGTCCCCATAATGCCATGTCTTTACACTTGGAATGTACAGACCAGAGCCATGAAAATAACAAGAGTTATGCCAACACCCAGAGCCATGAAAATAAGAGATTTAAGGCCCTTGTACACCAAGTGCTACGCGAAAAAGCAATGCGAAATTCGCGTCAAACCATTTACATCGAACACCATAATTCAGAGATAATTATAGAATAATTTCACAACGGCGACCAAAAGTACAGGACGATTGGGTGCGGTGCTTTGCAATGGACTGATTGACTGACAAGTTTGGTGCCTGTTGCTGAGGTGCCAGGTGCATGGTGCCTTCTCTTTATGTAGCATGCTGATGCAATCCGGAGGGGAGAGAACGAGACTCAGTGGCGAGTTGGATAATGTGTTCTCTACAGTTTGTGACTTTGTGTAGCGTCAGCGTAGTGCCCATGCTGTCATTTTTGAGTGCTACAAAATAAAGCAGGCAGACTAGTATCAACGTGGAAATCTCCGTCTGTAATCAGCTAACCCGGAGGAGCCCCTGTAAAATAACATAGCTATGTAGCTAACGTACTGTAGCCTACACAGCAACGTTGTTAAACAAGAATGCGAGTGCCACTAGTCTTGGCCAGATGTAGCAGAAACGTCAGGCAATCCAATCCATGTTTGTAGCAATGCCAGCCAATGTAATCTTGTTATAAAAAACTGTCAACTGTCATATAGATATTTACTTATTGTAGGCTAATCATACCCGATGTTTGCAGAGATAGGCTACTTTCCCATGTGTTGTCTTACATTCTGTAGATTTTATTTTAATCGAACCTTCACCGGCTGATTGCAATGTAAACAGAATGTAAACAGATCTGCTATTGTCATGTAATATCAATAGTCAATAGTTTGTTGTTATTGGTTAAACCCATTTCATCGCCAGGCGATGGTAAAAAAAATCGACAATGGAGCGAATAAAATATATATTGCATTTTTGCATTGCGAACATTCACGCTGCATGTGTATGGTGTCATTAACTATAATGCATTAAAAATAATTAACCGTCGCTTTTTCGCATCGCTTTTTTGCGTTGTGCTTGGTGTAAAAGGGCCTTACGCCAACGGAAGTCCGAAATTATCAACGTTCACATGGTTCATGGAGAGGCCAAAATACTTCTCGGAAGTGCTTTGTGGGCAGTTTGAATATACTGTATACTGTATATATACAGATATATAACTTATTAGTTAGTTAGTATTACTAATTAGTAGTCAGTAAATGCATCGATTTACATTTAAAATAAAATGCAAACATCCGGGAACTATTTTGAGGGTCCACGATCTGCCATTGCTGTGAAAAAACTGTCCATTGGTGTGAACGGAGATGGCGTAACTGTTCTTTCCATGGCTCTGGTACAGACTATACACTGCACAAGGTGCAGAAAACAGAAAAACATAATCAAGTGAGGGAACATAGTGTAAAACACCTAATGAGCATTTCATTCATCTTACCAACAGCATTTAGTGCCTGTAGGACCATATCCCTCCACCACACAATTAACTGGATCAGGATTTAGTGCCTGGGCTGAATACTGTCGAGAGCACTTCCTTCAGCGGTAGTTATACTTTCAGACATGTTAATCACAGATCCTGATGACTCTGCCATACCCTTGGTATAGGCCTTCTCTCTGAAGACTGCCGCGAAAGGCTGTAAATCACTTCTGCGGTGCACTGGTGGAAGTTCTGGAAATTTCTAATCCGGTAGCTGGCTGTTCTCCTCTGAAATGCCGAACAAAGCGGAATTATTTCTGAACACACACTGCATTGTGTACCTCATGCTTATACGTAAGGCATGGGGTCTTGCCTTTATTTTCCCCCTCCGCCCCACCATCCACTGACATACTGACTGTCACCGGCTACCCGACACATACCTTTGAGACATCTGTGGAAAGGTTTCCATTACCATGAGAAAGAGGTTTGTGCAGACAACGCTTTGCATTATGTATTCACCGCATTTGTGTGAAATGCAGCCGCTGTCACACCGGCAAGCCTGTAATCTACTGGCAGTATTTCAGGGGGAGCCATATAAGAACACCAGAGCTCACAGGTTGCCTACCAATATGCCTACCTGGTACCATGCGCCACAGACATAAAGAGCCCAGTGTGAACCGTCATCATAAGGATATATACATATAAAATGTGGGGAGACGCTGGATCTGTCAGGACTGGCTGAGTTAAGTGTCTGCCAGAGAGACACATTAGCAAGTGGCCTGTGTTAATGAGCGAGGACTTTGTTTCCTCTTTTTCCCCAGAGGCAATACAGGCAAGCGGTAAACACAGCATTTGATCCTTCGGTCTTGTTGTGGAGTTGTCACTTTGTGAAAGAAACCCCTCCACTCCCAATCCCCCTTCCCCACACTACCATCCCCTACATAGAGTGTGCGGCTGTTAAGAGATCTGCAGTGTGTGTGTGTGTGTGTGAGGAAGGGGAAGGGTGGGGGGGTTGGGGGGGAATACCTCTGTTGTTGTAGAACAGTAGATGCCTTTGGAGAAGTTCCAGACACTTTTAAGATATTTCATCTCCTCATTATATCACTAAAACAAGACCTTGTTCTGCTCTCCCATTTAGCAAATATCTCCCATTTCGCAAGACACAAACTTGGACGCTGCAGTTTGCAAAATACTTGAAGTATGGTGCATTAAAATCAGTCTGTAAGGATATTTACACTGTTTGCATCGCCCAGACATGCATGGCAACAGCCTCTCTTTCGTATCTAAAGGAACTCTTTATTAACTCAATGATTAATGCCTTGTATACAGATTCAGACACAGGCTCCGTGGTTATGGTGTATCATACAAAATACTCTATAAGTCTATATTTTTTTTGGTTCTGTTGTGTACAACAGCACACGTGCATGCATGGCTGCTCTGCCTGGCTGTGATACGACGGTGACAAGGTCCGGAAAGAAGAGTTTGCGCCTGTCATTACGGCATCACACGTCATGGTAAACGCAGCCTTTGACAATAGATATAGTCCTCTCTCTGCACAGTGACTGAGTGCAGCTTCTCTCTTCATTTTACCTCTTTTTTCTTTCTTTCTTCCTATAAGAAGTGATGGACGGTTTTGCGCCCTTTGTCACGGCCTATATGTGTGCTTGCATGGCCATTAGAGAGGGGCCCTGCCAAGGGGCTGGTGGAAGAAAACCTCCCGTGAACCCCCTTCCGCAGTTGGTGACGGTGAAGTTTCTTTCTTCCCGTACCCTGCTCTCTGGCTGTTAGGCAGATTCCAGACGACTTTGACAGCTTTGGTGTGCGTTTTGTGTGTACACGGCCGCTACGGCACGGAACCTCAAAACTGTAATTACAGCCGAGAAGAGACGAGCGCTCCTCTGAACTTTGTTATTAAAAATAGAAAGAGGAAAGATCAGCAACTCTTCCGGGCCTCCAAACAGGATGCCGTGCGAGGTGGATGAAGGGGTGCTCGGTGGTCTGTGCCCGGCCTGTGTGAGGCACGGGAAGGCCGGCCTCATGAACCTCCATGGAGCCCCATCAGGGGCCTCATTACGACAGAGCTACTTAATGACAACGTCAATATTGATCACAGCTCCTGGATGCAGAGGAACACCGTGTGGTTAGTGGGCCTCGCAGAAAAGAACATCTACCGATTTTCCCTTTTCTCTCTCTCTCTCTCTCTATCTTCACGTTTAGCTTCCCTCATCCCTCATTTATTTTCCCACTTGCGCCAGAAAAGCGCAGACTCAGCTACATTTCCCTCCTCCCCTCCTCCCGTAGCTCCATCTCTCCTACATCCTTTTCAATTTATCCTCCAATCCCTTTCCCCACGTTGCGCCGCGCGCTAGTCTTACCGACGGAGGTGCTTCGACGCGCAAGCGGATGTGCCCCGCGCTGTCAGCCCGGTACCTGTTCAATCTGCAGTCAGCAGATAATTGCATGGCGGTATGGAGTAAACATTCTCTGGAGGAGAGCAAGATGGCAGAGCAGGAATGAGGCAGAGAGAGAGAGAGAGAGAGAGAGAAAGAGAGAGAGAGAGAGAGAGAAAGCAGCCGTATTGCTCGGTTAGTTAGACTGCTTACCTTGAGAACACACATTGCAGGTTTGAATCCTGACCTTTATAGGGGATGTGTTAGGGTGTAAGCTAAAAGGCGCATTGCTAATGGGTAAAAGATATAAAAGTACAAAGGGTATATTGTCTGCCTAACTGTAATCAAGGATGTTTGATCCTTGATCCCCAACCCTACCTGCATAGAGCAAAGTGTAATTCACATTGGATAAAAGTGTCTGATGAATAACTAATAACTACCAGACCAGTGCGATAGAGAGAATTCTATACAACCAGCCGGACGAAATAACGACGTGGAAAAAAGACGACAACATACCGGAGTAAAGTAAACAGACTTTCCTCTGCGTGCGCAGAAGGGCCTAATCACAGCCCCCTTCCTAATGCACCTGTGTGTTGATCAACATCTATTGATTATCTCTCTTGCTAATTGGACCCGAGTTAATTACTAGCAATTAAAAGCATGAATGATACAGCATCAGCTAGTACACACAAACACATGCATACGAACGCAGGCACGCACACACACATACACACAGATCAGCATTCCATGTTAGTGCTCTAACTTCCTTAAAAGTAATTTGAATCGCCTCACTTCTCCAGGAGCACAGTTTAAGCTGAGGTTACTGACAAAACCGTATATAGCACAAGTAAGAGAGATAGAAACAGACAAGCCTTTGCTACATTCCTGGGGGGGAGGAAAAAGCCTGATTTTTACCTGGAGCTATCTGCTGGGTGCCTGGGATCTTCTTCTCCAAAGCTCAGCTGGGCCGATAAGCTCCGCTGCCTATCCAAACCCCGGTCGCATTCCTTTTGATCAGGCCTGAAGTTCAGCCAAGCGTTGTCGTCACCTTTTAGCTTCCCGCTGTCCTTAAAACTGGTTGGTGACTGCCTCTGTCTCGCTGCTGCAACAACAAGAGCAAATGGAGGACGTGGTCTTTGCCAGGCACCTTATCTGACTTAGGGTCAGTGCGGTGATCCCAGCAAATTAGCTTCACACCTGTCTGGGAATGTATAAAATGCGTGCACATTTGTGTAAAAGTGTGTGTGTGAGTTTGTGTGAATCTGGTTGTGTAAATGTGGTTCTTTTCAACTATCAGGGATTTGTGTGAGAAAAACTTTTACGGTTTAGAGAAATAATGTTGTAGATTTTCTGAAATTTGTCCAGTGACTTAATGACACTATGTGTAATCAAAAAAATTGTCACCTCAATGCTTCATATTTCATACTGAACACTGAACATTGAAAATGCAAGTATGCATGCTTTTATCCAAAGAGACAAATAGCAGCTAGGGGTTAGGAATCATGTTCAAGGAAACTTGCAGGTGAGATGGTGTTCAACTGGGAGTCAACCTCCATGAAATGTAACATACTCTGTCCAATATGGACAAATAATAAGAACATGACATTTAAGTCTGCTACTTTCCTCGCACACTACTAAAATTGTGTTAGCTACACAAGCGGAAAGGATACAAGGGGCAGATTATCTGAGAATATTAGTATGAGCTAATATATTCTTATTCTTTTCTGTAGCATTTATCCATATCAGAGTAGAAAAATTCAATAAAGGCATTGACAATATGAATGTCTGCTTCAGAATGCCTTTTAATGTGCCTATAGGTTCAAAAATCTTCTAACTCGGTGGCTCATGAATCTGCATTCCATGGCCTCTAAATTACACTGGCACTGCCGGGGAAATTGGATTCATTACCCCGCCACTGCTAGCACAATTGCCCCCATGACTGATACGCCAAACCGTTTACGTTCTCTTTTAGTCACTCCCTGCTTCTCCGTCTCTATGTCACACTCTAGAACCTTCACTGCAAAAAATGCAAATATATTAGTTATATTTGACTAATGCTTAGAACAAGCACATCTGGCTGCCAGTGCAGTAAGTGAAATTCACTTGATAAGATTTCTTAAAGTTAGTGCACATGTACTTAAATTAAGTAAGTAGATAAGCCATTTATATTAGCAACAAGTCCGACTAGGTTTTAAATCTAAAAACAAGATGATCGCACTAATTTAGGTATAGTTTTTGCAGTGTTTCTGTAGCTCTTTTTGCACTAGATGTGATACTTCTCATCTCCCTCCCCCTTCCCAAAAATATATAATATCCAAAGTCATGTGTTTTGGTAGATTTGAATGAAAGTATTGTTTGCTTTACCCGTTACTCTTTGCACATTTTTCCCTCTCCAGATCTTCAAGTGGACTAGACAGGCAGCAGAGGCAGCGGGAGAGCTGTTGTTGTTTTCTTTTAGTTGATCAAGGACTGCGGTGAAGTGGCAGACATTTTGCTAGGAGAAACACAAAGCATCACCCTTCCTGTGTCTTTCTTTTGCTAATTAAAGATTCATGCGAAGCTTTGTGGCAACTTTGAAAGATGACTTTCAGACTGTTTGAAAAAGCAAATACCCCGCGTAAGCTTGCAAGGCTCTCTAAAGAAGGGACCGATTCGACCACCTTGCGCCCTGCGGCAAATGAACCAGAGTCCTGGATGATTGATGCGCCTGGGGAAAAAAGAAAATCCATCCCATAATTTCACCTTTTCACCTCGCAGACACTTCCGTCTAAGACCTCCATATTAAAGCTTAACTGGAGCGAGGAGGAGCGGGCGGTGTTCTAAAGGGGAGAACACATATCTGTGAGGCCTGTTCACTCCTTATCTGGCCGTCTCAGGCCGCAGATAGAGGTCTGCTATGCCAGTGTGTTTATTTTCCTTGCCGATTAAAAGCAGACCATGTTGTCTCTCACCTCCTATTTGTGTGCGTGCATACATGTGTGTGTGTGTGTGTGCACATGCACAAAGCGAGTCCTCCTGTCCTCCCCAAGCGGGTGTTGGTGCGAGAGCCTCCGTTATTTCATCTCCACTAGGTTGCACATGATAATTAAGCCGTGGGGGGCTGGGAGAGAGAGAGAGAGAGAGAGAGAGAGAGAGAGAGAGAGAGAGAGAGAGAGAGAGAGAGAGAGTGTTACGGCTTACAGCTCTGAGTAATGCTGCCCCCCCCCCGCTTCTCTTGCTCTTTCTCTCTCTCTCTAGTCCCACCCCTCCTCCACTAACCTAAACTCCAATCCCACCTCAGGCTGTGGGAATTTTCTTTTAGTCACACTCGGCTTGCCAGGTAAACAAGCCTGAATGGGGGTGACGCGAGCGAGGAGTCCATATGAGCAAATGAAACAGGGGAGGATGTAAATGGATTTATCACTGAGCCCCCTCCCCTCCACCACACCAACGTCTTTCCCGTCTCTACAGTATCTCCTCTCCCAGGCGAGGCGGCACTCCGCTATGTCGGCACTCCCTTTAACGAGTCACTAGCGGACCATCGGGAACCAAGGTGCTCTCGGGGCTCCCAAGGCAGCCAAGTGGGGATGTTTTTGGCGTCTCTCTGCCTCTCCTTCTCCACCGCTTGAACTCATTTCCCCTGTGACACTTCAGTATACTGCTAGAGGCAGCGGTCCGTCTCAGACAGAGAATGGGAATGGCACACACTACCTGTAAGGTCCTCAGCCCGAGCAGACCCCCCCCCCCCCCCACACACACACACACATACACACAACCAACTAATCCAGATCAGAGAGTTAAAATGCATGAAAGCCTTATGCTGAGTAACGAGACAATGTCTATCTGAGAGTGTGTGTGTGTGTGTGTGTGTGTGTGTGTGTGTGTGTGTGTGTGTGTGCGTGTGGGTGTGAGCGCGTGTGTGTGTGTGTGTGTGTGTGTGTGTGTGTAGAGTGTAAGGTGTAAGAGTGCATATATGCGGGAGAGAAACCTTCTAAGGCTTCATCCAAGGCCTTGGTTTCAAAGGAGCCTTTCAACGGATGGACAGGATGAGCAGGGAGTTAAACCCAAGACCTCCGCAAACAGAACCTTGTGTCCTAGCAAGTGCCACAGCCTGCTGAGGTTTCCATGCACCGCGGAGGGCAAATATAGACTAAGTAGGTAAGATGGTGTAGCGAGGCGGGGGGAAGAGAGGCAGGCAACCAAATATACGTCCACCACCTTTGACAGCATTCAGGTGTGTGCAAAGCAGGAAATCCATCACCATCGATCGGGAGGAGGAAGGCGATGAGGATCGGGGAGGAGGAGGAGGGGGGGGAGGGGGTGGGAGGGACGTTTGCAGTCCCGCTCCTCAAGGGGAACCTTGATCACGTTTATTGCCCCCCCCCCCCATCCTTCCCGTCTCCCCCACCCCACCAACTCTGTGTTAATTAAGGTGCTTTGACATTTCAGCATTAGCCAGGTCTCTCATCTTGGCACCGAGGCAAATCTCTTCCGGGCTCTCCTGAGAGGATGATCTCGAGGTGGATGAAAGGCTTGTTCTGGAGCATTTGTTAGAGAAGGGATAGGCTGGGTGTTTGGCCCCTTGATGCTGCACCACCCCACTGGGAAGGTACATTCCACCTGTGTGTGTGTGTGTCAGGAAAGCAGGAGGGGTGGGGTCTTGCAGTGTGTCTTTGCTGTGTGTTACGATAGCACCTTGCCGCTAATCGATGGCTCTTCCGGATGCTTTATCCGTCCTAATCCCAGTTTGTCATTAACACCCACAGTGTCATTTGTTATGTATTGATCTATTGACCCAACGGTTGGAAGGTATACAGATGATAGCATAAACATTGGAAAGTAGAAAATAAAAGTCAAGGATGCCGACAGGAATTAATGAGGCTCGACTGTTGCTTCCCTAAGCGGGTTCTGCTTTTACAACATGGACTTTACTGTTAAACCCCAACCCAAGAATGCGTTCACTGCAAATCCACGTAAGCAAGCAGAAACCTAAAGAAACCTAAAAGTGTTCTTGTTTTGCTTATATATACCCACTGTTGATATTTCAGTTAAAATGTGGGATTTTGAGTTTGTCAGTCAATACATTTCTACTGATTCATCCTCACAGCTTTTTCAACCTCTCTCTGTCTCTCTCCCAACATTCTCCCCCAGTCCTTTGTGGAGAGCAGTAGGCTGCTAAGTTAAAGCTGCAGTAACATGCTGCTTGGTGTGCCAGATGCATTAAGGCTCAGAATGGAGAACAGACATCCCGCCCTGAGTTCATCTGCCATGCATGGTTCCTTTCTCAAAACATGCGCTAATCTGGAGGAGGGGATTGAAATACAGTTTGTTCATAAATGCTATATACATTGAGAGTTTTAAGTGGAGTGTGTGTACATTCCACACAAAATATATTTTGTATATATATTTTTACTTGATTTGCACTGTATGTTGCTTAGGTTACTGCTAAAATTGAGTAATTGTGTTATCATTGTTTAATCAAGCTAGTTATTAAATCGGAGTAGGCAGAAGTTTGAACTCACAGTTCAGACAGACAGTCTGAAAAGCTTCCTTTTTTTAAAGTTGCTCTAGCCTTTATCTAGAGTTTGGATCAACTGACTTTAAAAGCACTTGGGCATTATTGCAGGCTAACCTCGCAGAGCGCAGTGAGCGGGAAGAGATGCGTCGGTGGTCCCTCTCCAAACAACGAACAACCTGGCTTGGTTGCTCACATTCATCACAGATGAAGTCTCAACATAAGGCCCTTTCAGACTGTTGCAGGGCCATGTTGTGCCAGCGCGAATAGACTAGCTTTTCCATAATACTACAAATCCCTGCCCTCCTCCTACAAAATGTCTGGGGCTACACAGCTTTAAAGTGATCTAAGGAGTAAGCAGGCTCTGAGAATTTACGGCGTAAGGAAACAGTCAAGAGTCTAATCAAGGCACCCAGAGACCTGATTTAGGATCACTAACCACCGGATCAGCACACTTATTCTTGACTCACAGACCTGCCCAAGATCTACAGCCTACAAATCCATTCGCACAATATGGAGTCGTTTAAGTTTGTCTGAAACAGCTAATGGGTGAGTGGGACACTGCTGGACCATATTGACATGCTAGACAGAGGCCCCTGTCAAGACAGGCAACCCTTCATGTTCTCCTGGGTTTCAGCATTACATCTGCCCAGCGATATAATGGCTTGAATTTATTCTCTAAAGAGACCCATGAAATTTGTTGAAATGAAAGCAGGAAGATTATTTACACTGGCAGACTCACTGACCGACCGTGGGATGTCAGCCTGCAGATACTGCTGGAATCACAGTGGAGTGGTTATTCCTAAAAGTCGGGAGAGTGCCGGGAGAGAAGAGCGTGTGGAACATTGGGCAGTGCACCTTGTTTAAAGGCAGAGACCCCCCCCCATTCAAATCAACCCCACTATGCAGTGGTTTACAAGCTTTCTGAGAGTTTCTCCCCACTTCTCTCCCTCTCTGTCACTCTCCCTTCATTCAATTTGAATTCCTATATAGCCTGAGGGGAGGAGAAGCAAGCGGAGGTTCCTGTGTGCCTTAAATCTCACATTTGCAGTCTCGCCACCGGGGTAGGGGCTCTGGATCTCAGCCTGCACGTCCTCGATTGGCCTGACGCTCTCCGGTGGCTCCACGCCACTAGGAAAAAATGGTGGAATGCTGTTCCAAAGCCCTGAGGTTTACGCACACGCTTTATGAGTTTACACAGGTGGAGGTCCCGGGAATACACCGTTGTTTCTGTGCGCGGGGCATTAACATTTTAGAGAAGTTCAAAAACCCTCGCTTTGGAAATGTTGTTTTCGTAAAGGTTTAAAGGGGTACTCCTCAATTTGTCTCTGAAATTTGAATCTGCTGTGGTGGAAGCCAATGTGTGGGTTCACTCTTTGAATGCGCACGCCTCACCCACACCTGAACGGCTGGCTGGCGTTCCTTTCTACCGCTCTCCTGAAAGCTCTCCTTAGACTCACACCAAGCTCTGCTCCGCATCCCCGGCCATGCGCTTGTGGCCAGAGAGCGCTCAGCCGAAGAAGAAGAAGAAGTAGAAGAAGCTAGCAATTGGACGGTGTAATGGAGGAGTGTATATTTGAAAGGTCGCTCATTTGCTCTCATTTTGCAGGCTGTGTCGAAGGAGAACTATGTGGGTGGGTGTAATCTGTTAAATCAGAGCAGAATACATCAGCGCAGAAGGAGTAATCAAGATTCCAGATGGCCTCATTTTCCCAGAAGGCCATGCAGTACAAATTAAAGCCACATCGCAATCACTCTGACCTGCATTCTCAGTATAATGACACTTCTTCTTCTTTTTCTTCGTCCCGTCTCGGCGGCCTTCCTAATGACAGTCGGTGGCGTGAGGGTGGTGCGACACAACCCGCGGCCCGCCTCCATTCAGGCGACGGGGGAGGAACAAGGGAACTAGAGCGCCGCTGGCCCGCTCCTCCGATGGCTCCGAGAGGCTGTTGGGCTGGTAATTACACACATTAGCAGCCATTAACGCGGTCTGCCACACCGCACCAGACAGACGGGCAGTTGGTTGGGGGGAGTGCGTTCGTGTGTGTGTGGGGGGAGGGGGAGAAGGTCGCACATGCAGGCAAGGGCTTCTGGGATTGGCGGGACAAACGTGAAGGCGCACTGATGCACTGACAACCGGCGCTCAGTAAAAGGAGAGGGATCGGGAGGTTGACGTGTGTCACATAGACAGGCCACGCCCCTATTCCTCAGCGGCCTGTCCTCGCTTCGTGGGTTTTTTCTTTTTCTCTCCTTGTTGTATTCTCTCTCTCTCTCTCTCTCTCTCTCTCCCTCTCTCTCTCGCTCTCGCTCTCTCTCTCTCTCTGGGCTCCCTGCTGACAAAGTATTCCTCTCCCTTCCTACCTTCTGTCTCGTACCCCATATAGGCCTGGACATACACCCACAACCCCCCCCCCCCCTTCTCTCTCTGTGTGTATCTTCTGGGCTCGCACAAGATGCAAATGACACAAGAATGTGATAAAAGTTGCATGTTGGCACTGCCGTAATTAAATATTAAAGATTCACATTTTTGTGCCCTCCTTCTTCCTCTCTCTCTCTCTCTCTCTCTCTCTCTCTCTCTCTCTCTCTCTCTCTGAGAGGAGGAACAAGAGGGGTTGCAGTTGCCTGCCGGATATTGCTTTCACATTACAGCAGAGAGAAATTTATGAACGACTTAATTTAGACTCCCCAGCCTTCATAATGCCTTTTCCCATAGATTATATAATACAGGAAGACAGAGAGTGAGAGATATGCAGAGAGGTAGAGAGAGAGAGAGAGAGAGAGAGAGGGAGAGAGAGAGAGGTAGAGAGGTGGATAGAGAGAGAGGTAGAAGGAGAGAGGGAGAGAGAGTGCTGTTTAGAGAGACGCTGTGCTAATTGTAAACAGGTGATAAACGGTTTTGACAGGAGAATGCATCACTCTGGACCCCTTAATACTTAATGCTATGCAGGGCAGGTTTATGTTATGTTTAACTGTATGCCATACTGTTTCTGCTCCCGCTTACTGTTTAAGATGCCTTAGCCATTATCATTGATGAGAGAACAAACATTTTGAGTAAGCTTGTCATCAAACTGCTACATCATCAGAACACAGGTTATTCTAATGCAAAGTGTGACCCACTTACTGCACTTGTATTGTTCCTGGGCGTAGACCCAGCAACCCTAATTTCTATAGACTATGTCAAATACAAACTATCAGTGTGTGTGTGTGTGTGTGTGCATGTGTGTTCATCTCTTCCGTGTGTGTGTGTGTGTCAATATGCATTTGCATCAACAGTCTCCAGTAAGAGTGTGCCATGATGGCCCTCTCTACATG